>PVJI01010248.1:0-61218 GCA_004026765.1 Micronycteris hirsuta
TGGCTGTTTGTATTTCCTTTTCTGTGCAAGTTCTTGTTCTCAGCCCATTTTTTCTAGTGGGTTTGTCTTTTATCTGAAGGAATTCTTAAATATGCTTCATACTTATCCTTAGTTGATTCTAGTTGTTGGAAACATATTCTCCCAGTTTGAACCTTTTCTTTTTTTCCTTTTTTTTTAACGGGATCTTTTGATGAACAGATGTTCTGAATTTTAATTTAGCAGAATTTGTCCATTTTTCCTTGTACTATTTATATCTCGTTAAGCAATCTGACTCTATCACAAAAATAGGCAACATTGTTGTCTGTTAGGCATGTAAATGTTGTGACTTTAAAGTCATTATCTACCTGAATTGGTTGTTGATGGAAACAGTCAATTTCAACTTCCAATTTTAATGTAGATTTCAACTTCATTTTACTTATTTACTTAGGGGGGAGCTATATAGTAGTTTCAGTAACTGTTAATGGTTATTCTTCATTGAATAGCATCTCTAGAACAGTTTTAAGTAGAGGAATCAACAGTGTGTCTTTGTTTTGATCCTTATTTAAAGGAATGATCTAAAGTTTCATCATTGAATACAATGTTTGGGTTTGTTTTATCCTTTAAAGAAATTCCTTTTTGTCCTAATTTTCTGAAAGGGTTTGAAACTTGCATGGGTATTGAATTTTATTAAATGCTTTTTCTTTAGCTCCTGAAATGCTTCTATAGTTTTTCTCCTTTAATCTGTTAATGATGGGAATCAGTAGCTTTTGTAATGTTTTAACTGCTTTTAACATTCCTAGGGTAAATCCAACTTGTCTATGATAATATTACCTTTTTTACACATTGCCAGATTGTTAGTTAATAATTAAGTTTGTAGGTTTGTATGAAAGCCATTGATTAATGTAAATTTTTAATAAACTTTACAGCAGAAAATATAGGTGCAGAACTCAAAGCTCCACTGATTAAGCAAGAACCTCTCCAAGTAAGAGGTAAATATATTTTATTCTTTTTTTATAATGGTGTTTTAAAAATTAAACATATAACTGTGAGGGTTAGGGTTATTGACCATAACGATTTATTCTCCTATTTATAAGTTGATTTTCTTCTGAAGTTAACTTTGCATTTTGGTCACAAATTTTGTAGTAATTGTTTTTTTTTTCTTTCTAAAAAGCCCAAAGAACAGAGCAATGGCAAAGAAAAACCATTAATTACTTTATCGTTTTACAAAGGTAATGTGATTAAAGAACCAGAGGTCAATACCTTTCAGCTACAACTTTTTCAAATCCAGATAGAGTTTGGACATCCTTGTCTGATTTTCTTTTTCAGGAGTAATTGTATGTAAGGAATCTGCAGCTCTGTTCTTTATAGCGAGCTACAGCTCCCACTAAGCTGTGGCCCCAATCCAAAGCAGCGTGTTTCCTGGAGGCAGTGACTGTGTGATGAGCACCGTGGCTTTGAAGTCAGGCAAAATGGGATTTAATTTGTGGCCCCCACATGTACCAACTATATGGCGTTGGCAGTTCACTTGACTTCTGTGAGCCATAGTTTTCTTCTCTGTAATATGGTGCTAGAAGTGGAACTTCTTTTGTAGGGTAACTTTTTTTTTTTAAGATTTTATTTATTTATTTTTAGAGAGAGGGGAAGGGAAGGAGAGAGTGCAACCCAGGCATGTGCCCTTACTGGGAATCGAACCGGCAACCCTTTGGTTAGCAGGCCTGTGCTCAATCTACTGAGCTACACCAGTCAGGGTTTTGTAGGGTATATTTTGAAGATGATACCTGGTGTGGTCACAATTAAGAATAATTAATGTGATAGCAGACATTATTATTAATAATCTGGGCCAGACACAGGCCAACAGGGATTCCTAGCTACTTTGAAGAAATTTTTTAAAAGTAATTTTTAAAAAAACCCTAATCTTTTAAAAGAGAGATGTAATTTCCTTCTCTACTCCAGAGGAGCTAATCTGGATTTTGAAGTAGGCAGTTCAGAGACTTGAACTCATGAAAAAAGAAATCTGAACTTTTTTATATACTGTCTTTTTCAAATAAGGTTATCCTCACCCTCGAGAGTCTGTTTTTATTGATTTTTAGAGAGGAAAGGAGAGGGAAACAGAGAGTAACATCGATTGGTTGCCTCCCATATGCACCCCAACTGGGGATCGAACCCACAACCTAGATAAGTACCCTGATCGGGAATTGAACCCGCAACCTTTTTGGTGTACAGAAAGACGCTCCAACCAACTGAACCGCCAGCCAGGGCTCGAATAAGGTTTTGATTTTTATATTGAACTTGATTTTTGAAATGTTCTTCTTAAGTATTATTTGTGCATTTGATTGTAAAAGTTTGTGTGTTAAGAAGAGTCTTTTTACCTACTGAAATCATAGATAATTTTAGTCTTAAGTTGCTCTTTGAACTTGAAAGTAGAACAGAAAATTTATGAATTAATAGATAAGAAAATAGAATGTGAAGTGACTAGGTGTCAGTTTGTAACAGAAAATGAGTTTATTGTTATTTTGCTATTGCTCTTCAGTTATCTGCTTATGATTTATATCATATGACCAAAAGTCTCACTTTATAATATTTATAAACAGAGACCAATATTGAATGTAATTTTTAATTCACAGATGCCAAGTTGGCATTTTATTATTGATGTTTCTGTCTTTTTTATGAACAGTTTGATACTTGATAATAGGAAAATAATTTAATAGAAGGTAGTATTTTACCTGTACTCTGTAATAAACTTCCTGTAATTTTTAACTGATGAAAATGTTCCTTTTGTTTACTTCAGCTTTTTGCATCATGTGAAGCAGTCCAGTGGCTTCCAAACTTCTCTGTCAGCAACCCACTTAAGAAATACTGTTTAATAAGTTAGTTTACATATAGATTACTATATGTAACTGAAACAAAAGCTTTCACAAAAAAGTACTTATTCTTAACTTCATGCAGTACTCCTTGATTCCTTTTTTTCCATCTTTTTTATACAGTAAAATGTTGTTTTTACTGCAGTTTTAAAAATACTGATCCAATACTCTGGTTTCTCTTCAGATCGTGTAAATCTTTCGCCTTTTACTAAAAACACTGAACTAGCCTGTAATTTTTAACTGAAACTTAAATTCACCTTCACTTCAATTTGTTTTAAACTGTCCAGTGTTGCCTATACAAGGTGTCCTTTAGACAAAGGTTGGCATTTTGGCATCAGTTACAGATGAACTATGGAGATAAAAGCTTAATGGCTACAAATGTAATTCCATTCTATTCTACACTTGGAGAACTGCTTTTTCTGATGCCATTTAGTGCATCAGGAAATAGATTGGTATTTTATAGAATTCCTTAGCGAAGCCTCAGCATATGTTTGTCTTTAAGTATGACTTTTGTTGTGCATGTTTTTTGTTTTCCTGTATTTTTTGGTTTTAGTCAAAGCAGTCCTTAAGAAGAGGGAGTATGGACCAAAGTACACTCAGAATAATTTCATCACCGGAGTCAGAGCAATAAATGAGTTCTGCCTTAAAGCCAGGTATAGTTATTTTTTTTTAAAGATTTTATTTTTTATACAGAGGGAAAGAGAGGAAGAGAAACATCTATGTGAGAGGGAAACATCAGTTGGTTGCCTCTCGCACGCGCCCTGACCAGGGACCAAACACACAACCAGGCATGTGCCCTTACCGGGAGTCGAATCAGTGACCCCTTGCTTTGTGAGACGCTACCCAGCCGACTGACCCACCGGTCAAGGCATATTTTTTAAAAAGTGGTAGTTTGATCTCTAATCTTAAATAATCATTTATTTCTTAGAATGTGTTACTTGCTACCACCCATGTGGAAACTTCTCAAAGGCTTCTTCTTAAATTAAATATTTTTATTTGTTTTAAAAAATGTTAAAATTATTTGCTTACTAGATTGAATTCTGCTCCAGCTTGAGCAATTTCTGTATTTCTGGGCTTTTTACATTCTGAAAGTTAAGTTTTCAAACCCTGTGTGTCACACAAGATCTTAGGGTTTTATTGTTATGTTCACTTGTGTCAGAATTATCAATAATAAGATTATTTGTATATTTTATGTTTGACTTTTTAAAGTTTTGGTTTTTTTGGGTAGCAGAATTGAGTGGTTCTTAATTAGTACATATATATTTATAATCCATGTGTGGTTTCTGTTGAGTATATAAGGGAAGGGACCCCAAAAAATCCCAGAATTGTCTTCTGGAGGGCAGGCACCTTGTAGTACAGGCTTCCCCCACGAGGTGAGTGTTCTAGGAACCTGTCTGTATCAGTGCACCAACTGGCGTTGTGAGAGGCAGCGTTCAGCTTCAGTGAATTTTATTTTTAAGACTCTTTCAATGGTTTGCCCATTTCACAATGGGTGACTTCCAAGCACATCTGCCCGTACCGTGACCAAACACACAGCATGACCCACCCCCATCCCCGTGCCCCACCCTACCTATTCACCCAGTGTCACCTAATGGAAAAAAGTCCTCAAAGGGAAATTTTAGCTGATGTGGAAGAGGTGAAACAAAAAATGGCAGAAGCATTAAAGGCATCAAAATCAAGGAGTTCAAAAACTGTTTTGAGCAGTGGAAAAGTCTTGATAGGTGCATTGTATCACATGGAGAGTACTTTGAAGGTGATGGAAGTTTGGACATGGAAGAATAAATACACAATTTTTTATAAATGAATTCTGGGTTTTCTTGGGTCCCCCCCCCCATAAACTATTTTTACTTTTTTTTTTTGTTACAAATTTTCTTGTAATCAGAGAGATTTATTGAGATGATGTTTGTCATATATTTTAAAAATTTCCCTTTCTGTATTTACCTAGAAAAGCCATATTTATGTGGAAGATTTCTTGGTTTTTTAGAGATATCAGATGTGATCTACCCTATTTTTCCCTCTCCCTGATGATCATTCTCTATGGTATATTATCAAGAAATGAGGAATCCTACAATCAGTTTTATAACTTACATGACTAGTAACACAATAATCAGTTGTAACGTTGATGTGAAACTGCACTCTCTTTCACGTAGAGTATTTCGTTTCGTTCTCACAACATTTCTGTGAGTTAAGTAGGGTCGGTGTCACTGTCTCCACATTATAGGCCAGGAAAGATAATAACGATGTTAGTAATGACTCAGCTCGTTTAGTGAGTCAGTGACAGAGAAGAAACTGGAATAATCCTTTTAACAGCTGATCCAGACTGTTTTACTTACATGTGGTAGTTGATTGTTGATTTTTTTGAGCTCCAGGTTTAATTTAGAACTTAATAATATTCCGTCGTTACCACGTTTTAACTTATAGGTCTTTTCATTGCCATTACAAGATTTTCTTAGGAACACCAATATTCAAATATAGGATTACTATGTAGTTGTGACTTGATGAATATATAAACTTCTCCAAATTTAAGAGAAGGGAAAAATGATTAAATAGTGTGGAATTGAAATATTATCTTTGTACCTTTGAACGATAGTAAACACTTAATCTGACTGTAAACAAACAGGGCAGTAAATTTTAAATTTACATTCTTTTTTTTTTTTAAGATTCTATTTTTATTTATCTCTAGAGAGAGGGGAAGAGAGGGAGAGAGGGAGAGAAACAGCAATGTATGGTTGCCTCCCACACGGCCCCCATGGGGACCTGGCCCGCAACCCAGGCATGTGCCCCGACGGGGAATCGAACCAGGACCCTCTGGTTCCCAGACCGTTCTCAATCCACCGAGCTGCACCAGTCAGGGCTAAATTTACATTCTTAAGTAGAGGGATGATATTCTAATCCATGTTTTTTACTAGTTTTCACATTTTTAAAAATACAATATATCAAACATTGCAGTGGTTTGTCCATAGCAGGAGAAATGTAAGCACTTAGGAAGGAACTTAATCTCCACATGTTATGTATGTATCTGCATTGAACATGAAGAATAATTTTTTTCACTATCTCTAGATCAGTTTTTGTGTACAAAATGCAGTCTTTATAAACTGATCTTTAAGTGCTATACAGATCTATGATGTTTTAAGATCAGGATCAGTGTAGTAGTTTTTCTCGGTTCATAATAATCCTTTAAGTACATAAGCTATATGAACACTGTCTGAATAAATTCAACATGTTTCTTTCTTCAGTGATCTGGAGCAACTTCGAAAAATCAGACAACGAAGTCCTCATGAAGATACCGAGTCCTTTACTGTATACTTGAGATCTGATGTGGAGGCAAAGTAAGGACACAGTTCCTTTAGAATAAAAATATAAGCTGAATTTGAGATCAATAAAAACACATTTTAGACAGACTCAGAGTTTTTTAAGTGACATTTTTTTTGAAGTAGAATATTTTCATATTGGCAAATTTATCTGGGAGTTACTAGTATGTACTACTTAACTAAAAATATCCTAATTTAGCAAGGGAAGGAAGTGGGTTTGGATGGGGTAGCGGGGAGGGGAAGGGAGTAAATGCAGACAACTGTAACTGAAGAACAATAAAGTAATTTAATAAAAAAATAAAAATGTCCTAATTTATAAGAAACTTTGTTGTTGAATTTACTATTTTGTTTAAATTTAGTTTAGAAAAGTTTTTTAAGTTTTCTTAGTTTAGAAAAGTTTTTCTGGAGGACCTTATGCTTTGCTGTAAGATTCTGTAATAGTTACGTGCCTTATCTAGATTTAAATATGATACAGTAAAGTCATTAAAATTGTTCATTGTTGTGGGTCATGTATTCATAAACAGATCTTTGGAAGTTTGGGGAAGCCGTGAAGCTCTTGCCAGAGAGAAAAAACTGCGTAAGGAAGCAGAAATAGAATACAGAGAAAGTAAGTACATTCAGTTTAAAGCTAAGTTAATTGGAAAGCACAGGCTACTTCGAAGATACTATGGGGCCAGTTCCAGACCACCACTATAAAGTGACTATCTCAACGAAGCGAACCATAGTCTTTTTGCTGGTGGGGGAAGGGGGTTGCCTTCAATTTCTAAAAATACGCATTTGTGGAGCACAGTAAAGCAAAGCTCAGTAAAACGAGGTGTGCCTGTAACTCGTAGGTAGGAATAGTGCCTATAATTATGTGCTCCCTGGTGGTTGCATACCTTCGGCTTTGGCTCTTTCGGTTGTAGCATATAGCAATATCCATTTTGGGATGCAATTACTTTATAAAAATAATATCTATTTGTTTTATCCTCTCTAGCTTTTTAGAGACGATGAGAGGAAGTGTAGTTAGTCTGTGGTTTCTATAAGACATGAATATTAAAACAATGGTCTGGCCTTGGCTGGTGTGGCTCAGTGGATTGAATGCCCGCCTGCGAACCAAAAGGTCACCAGTTCGATTCTCAGTCAGGGCACACACCTGGGTTGCAGGCCAGGTCCTCAGTAGGGGGCTTGCAAGAGGCAACCACACATTGATGTTTCTCTCCCTGTCTTTCTCCCTCTCTTCCCCTCTCTCTAAAAATGAATAAATAAAATCTTAAAAAAAATAAAAATAAAAAAATAAAATGGTCTGATTTGAAGATTTTACTTATTCTAAAAGTGATAGGATAGTGCTTTTTTATGGAAAAGTCTGTTAATTCAGCTACCACATTTCTACTTTAATTAATTAAATCAGATATTTATCAAACATCTATGAACTAGAAACTGCTTGGTGCTTGAGATTTAGATGCACATAAGATTTTCAGGGAATTTTAATAATTCAATGTTGTAGTGACAGAGCCACCTTTATAGAATTAGGATTAATATAGTATGAAATATGGCCCTGACCAGTATAGCTTACTTGATTGGGCCGTATCCTTCGAAGTGAAAGGTTGCTGGTTCGATTCCCAGTGAGGGGTATGTGCCTGGGTTGCTGATTTGGTCCTTGGTTGGGGTGTGTACAGGAGGGAACTGAACGATGTTTCTCTCTAACATCAGCGTTTCCCTCTCTCTCCCTTTCTTCCCCTCGCTATAAAAATAAATTAATTAATTAAAAAAATAAAACATATGAAATAGGTTTCAGATAATTTTTTGATTTACATATATGTATTAATGACAAAAGTAATACATACTTGTGATTTTTTAAAAGGGTACAAAAATATAAAGTAAAAAGTCTCTTTTTGTTCCCTTTAATATTGTCTCATTTTTGTTCCTACAAATAACTGTTGAAATTTCTGTGTGAATAAATCATCAAATATTGATAGATATAAAACATTTTCATGATTCCAAAGCCACATTTTACAAGACAAAATACTTAAGAGAAATTTAGTTTCCATCCCTGTCCCCTCCACCCTGTTTCCTTTTACTAGCATATGTTAACCATTTAAAAAGTTAGTTTGGGGGTTATTCTCTCCATTTAAAAAAAATGTAAAATAGCAAACATACATACATACATTATGCACAAGATATAATTAAATAGCATACCACCCCTCTTTTATAAATAAGACATACTAAACACACTTTCTGTCCTCAGTTTCTTTTTTTATTTGAGAGTATGTCCTGGGGAGCACTCTGTAGCAATAGAGACGTTTTCTCTGTCCCGTTCAGTGATACTCCATTTTGGGGCTGTACCATAGTTTATTCAATCATTCCCCCATAAGTTGTTTCTGGTCTTTTGCTATTAAAATAATGATACTGTGAATAACTTTGTCTATATATATTAAAAGAAATATTTAAAGTAACAATTTGAGAAAAGATGATAATAGGAAAATAATTTTGCCCTATAGTTTTAAACTTTGAGTTAAAAATGAAGTATTGTTTCCTATATCAAGCTTAAATAACTCATTGATTTTAGGTAATTTTGAGATGAGCATCTTATCAAACTGCCTTTTATCTCATTGCAAATCCAGATTTCCATTTATTCTGGTAAAAAAATGTATCATAAAATTTTATCATTTTACCAATTTTTTAAAAATATTTTTTATGGATTATGGTATTACAGTTGTCCCCATTTTTCCCCATTTGCCCCCTCCTCCTGGTACCACTATTCCCTCCTTTAGTTCATGTCCATGGGTCATGCATATAAGTTCTTTGGCTATTCCAATTCCTATACTGTTTTTAATACCCCCTGTCTATTTTGTACTTACCTTTTATGCTTCTTATTCCCTGTACCTTTCCCCCATTTTCCCCCTTCCACCTCCCAGCTGGTAGCCCTCCAGATGATCTCCATATCTGTGATTCTGTTCCTGTTCTGCTCGTTTGCTTAGTTTGTTCTTTATATTCAGTTGTTGATAGTTTTGAATTTGTTGCCATTTTAATGTTCATAGTTTTGATCTAATTTTTCTTATTTAGTTCCCTTTATCATTTCATATAATACTGGCTTGGTGATGATGAACTAGTTTAGTTTTACCTCATCTGGGAAGCGCTTTATCTGCCCTTCCATTTTAAATGATAGCTTTGCTTGATAGAGTCATCTGAGTTGTAGGTCCTTGCTTTTCATCACTTTGAATACTTCTTGGCAGTTCCTTCTAGCCTGTAAAGTATCTTTTGAGAAATCTGCAAATATCTTTTGAGACAGTCTTATGGGAACTCTTTTGTAGGTAATTTGCTGCTTTTCTCTTGTTGCTTTTAAGATTCTCTCTTTAACCTTTGGCATTTTAATTATGATGTGTCTTGGTGTGGTTCTCTTTGAGTCCAACTTGTTTGGGACTCTGTGCTTTCTGGGCTTGTATGTCTATTTCCTTCACCAAATAGGGGAATTTTCTTTCATTATTTTTTTCAAGTAAGTTTTCAGTTTCTTGCTCTTCCTCTTCTCCTTCTAGCACCCCTATGATTTGGATGTTGGTGTGTTTGGAGGTGTCCCAGAGGCTCAGAAGAGCTCAGACGTGTTAAGTGTGTTCACCTTATTATAAAACAGACCTCCACAAAGTTTTTTTCTCTGAAATTTTTCATATTACGAAACAAACTATACTCGTTAAACAAGAACTCCCCTTTTCTTCTACCCTTAGCACCTGATAGCCATTATTCTGCTGTTTCTATGAATTTGACTGCTGTAGATGCCTCATATAAATGGAAGCATACAGCATTTGTATTTTTGACTGAGTTATTTCACATAGCATAATGTCCTTAAGGTTCATCCATGTGAAGAGATTTCCTTTTTAAGTCTGAGTAATATTGGATTGTATGTATATACCACATTTTGTTTGTCCATTCATCCATGGATATTCTGTTTGCTTTTACTTTCTGGCTATTGTGAATAGTGCTGCTGGGAACATAGGTAAGGAGATAATCTCTTTCAGACCTTGCTTTATTATTATTATTATTTTTTTATGTATCCACAGTGGGGTTGCTAGATTTTTGTGGTTGTTTTTACTTTTTTGAGGAGCCTCTATATTGCTTTCCATTGCATTCGCACCATTTTACAATCCCATCAGCGTACATAAGGTTTCCAGTTTCTCCAAATCCTTGCCAACACTTGTTTTTTCTTTTCTTTTTTCTTTTCTCTTCCTTTTTTTCTTTCCTCTCTCTTTCTCTCCCCTTCCTTCCTTCCTCCCCCCTTGCTCCATCTATCCATCCCTCTCTTTCTTTCTTCCTTCCTTCCTTTCTTTCTCTCTCCTTCCCTCCCTCC
Source organism: Micronycteris hirsuta (assembly GCA_004026765.1). Lineage (NCBI taxonomy): Eukaryota > Metazoa > Chordata > Mammalia > Chiroptera > Phyllostomidae > Micronycteris > Micronycteris hirsuta. The sequence continues at coordinate 10,473 of PVJI01010248.1, forward strand.
CTCCCTCCCTTTCTTCCTTTTTTTTTTTCTTCCTTCCTTCCCTTTCTTTCTTCCTTCCTTTCTTCCTTTCTCCCTCCCTCCCTCCTCTTTCCTTCCAAATAGTAGCCATTCTGATCGGTATGAGGTAATATTTCATTGTGGTTTTCATTTGCATTTCTCTAAAGATTAGTGATAGGAGCATCTTTTCATGTGCTTGTTGGCCATTTGTATATTATCTTTGGAAAAAGATCTATTCAAGACCTTTGTCCATTTTTTAATTGGGTTACAAATCCAGATTTCTGTTAATTTTTGCTCTTAGCAAATGAAGCATATGTAACATAGTCTTAAAGAGAATAATTGTGTTAATCTAAAATATGATTGATAAGAATATGTATGTGCTAAATATGTTTTATAATTCTTTTCTTATAGGGCTATTTAGAAACCAAAAAATATTAAAAGAATATAGAGACTTCCTGGGAAACACCAAGGTAAGGGTGTCTTTCTGATAATGTTATGCATGTGTTACACAGTGAAATTCCAGTGTTGTACATTGTGAAATACCAGCATGTCTGTGATCCTCATTTCAGATTTTCTTGGCCACATTGTAATTACTGAATTACAGTCTGTTTGCTTCTGTCCGATTTTTGAAATTTTTAAAAATTGGGACATCAGTTTTCTTTAAATTCAGGACTTTGTTGTAAACTATGAGTATGTAGATATAGGTGAGGGAGAAGACTTCATTTTCTCAGGTTTTTAGCTCTCTCATATCCACCTTTAATTTTCTTTATCCCATCTCCTACTCATAACCCTGGTTAAACATTTAAAGTGCCAGTCTCTGCTTATACTGCAGAAGTTCAAACTGTAGGATAAAATTTTACACAGCTCTTTTGATGTTCTTTCTTTATTACATGAGTATACAAAATCAGTGGACACTCAGTATTATTTGACAGTCTTTCTGAATTCCCACAGTATATTCACTTTCCCACTCGGAGATAGCTATTGAATACTTTCCTCTGTTTTCAAACTTCCTACAGCCTTATTCCTTACCCTTTTTTAAAAATTGGTTTTAAAGTGACGGGCAGGGAGAGAGAGAAACATTAATTTGTTGTTCCACTTATTTATGCATTCATTGTTTGACTCTTGTATGTACCCAGGCTTGGGATTGAACTCTCAAACTTGGCATATCAGGATGACACTCCAACCAACTGAGCTACCCAGCCTGGGCCCTCCCTCTTTGCATTTCAGCTGATGACTTTGCTTCATATTTCATTAGATGTAATCTGATAAAAGTACCTCACTTTATATCACCAAATTTATTAACTTATCTACATGTGTGCCAGAATACTCTGTTATTTCCTTCCAACTAGAAGGAAATTAATATTGATACCAGTATAGAAATTAACCTTACTATCCTGCCTCTTATTTTCTCCTGAATCCTTTTTTTTTTCTTTCTTTCTTTTTTTTTTTTAAAGATTTTTTATTTATTTATGTTCAGAGAGAGGAGAAGGGAGGGAGAAAGAGCAATGTATGGTTGCCTCTCACATGGCCCTCACTGGCGACCTGGCCCACAACCCAGACACGTGCCCCGGCTGGGAATCGAACTAGGACCCTGTGGTTCCCAACCCGCACTCAATCCTCTGAGCTACACCAGCTGGGTTCTCCTGAATCCTTTTCAACTGGGCTTTCATCCCTTCCACTATACTGAAATGGCTCTTAACCAAAGTCACCAACACCACCAATATGCCAAGTCAACTTTGAGCAGAGTCAACTTTGCATTTTAACTTAGCTGGAAAACATCTCCTATCAAGAAGTGAATGTCCTATCTGGAAAAAGGCTAACAGCAAATTATTTTCTTTCTTCTGAGTTATACTCACGACATTGCACAATTTAGAAATTATCAATGATGAAATGCTTTGCCTCCCCATTCATTATATTCAGAACTTCTTAATTTCCCCTTTGAGCCCTGTGTTTATGGCACCCCAGCGCTGCACTGAAGGCATGGACTCTCTTTAGTGGCAGAGCCTTCTGTGAAGCCAGCACCTTTAATGAGGGCTGTGTCTACTTAATCAAGGCCATTGTGGCCTGCTTGCCACGGGACAAAACTGCTATGAGCCATGGTACCTTACTAAGAATAAACTCTTGGTAAAAGTTTGGCCCAGCCCCACTAACAACCTAAAATTTCACTCCTTACTTGTTTTCCCCCACCACTTCTCAAAGTTCCAGACCAGTGCATTAAATCATAAAGACTTCTTATTGAGACTTACCCGGTAATTTGTAGCCAGTTCTATCCCTCGTGCCCAGATACCGAGCCATAGAAGAACACAAAACATGTACCAAATCTCCAAATAAAGGAAGGAGCTAAGCATACCCAGCATTCTCTCCCAGACTTACCAGTTTACCTACTTCACTAAACTTAGTCAACCTCCAGAGGCCCCTGGCGAGGAGACGATGGTTATGTGCAGAGGGCCAACATTATTGGGGCTAAGGGTGCAAAATCAAAGAAATAAGGAAGGAGTGTTCAAGTGCCCACCAGTAGCAAGTATTCCTTTTCCCGGAACACCTTGATCTCTAGAAGCCTAAGATAGTCTTTCTCCTGGTTTTCCTCTTTGTTAATTCTTCCTCCTCCCCTGTTGTGTTTGCAAAAGACACTGCTTTTTTTTAAACTTACCCTTTAAATGTTAAAGATTCATTGTAGGCCCTTTTATGTTTAAATCCATTAGCAAGACTGCCCTGGTTGGTATGGCTCAGTTGGTTGGAGTGTTGCCCCATAACCAAAAGGTTGTGGGTTCAGTTCTCTGTCAGGGTACATACCTTGGTTGTGGGTTTGGTTCCCAGTCCAGTTGCGTACAGTCCCTGTTTTGGGCACGTGTGGGAGGCAATCAGTTGATGCCTCTGTCTTGTGTCAATGTTTTTCTCTCTCCCTCCTTCTCTCTCTGAAAGCTGTGAAAAAGGAAAAGTGTCCTTGGGTGAGGATAAGAAATAATAATATGAAAAATAAATTCATTAGCAAGTTCCATTGGCATTTTCTCCAAAACAGATACCTAGTATGACTGCCTCTCACCATGCACCTTATTGAAACTTCAGTCATCACCGTCTCCTACCTGGACCGCCTTCCTCATTGACCTCTCTGCCTTTGCTCTTGCCCCCGTAATTCATTCTCTACATCATACACTGTATCTTTTTCAAACATAAATCAGACTGTGGCAAGGTTCTGCTTAAAATCATCCATTGCTTTCTTTTTGCCATTAGAATAAGATTTATACTCCTTACCATAGTCTGCGAAGTCCTGTGAGATGTGACCCCTGTCTCCGTCTGTGGCCTCAGCTCCTACCATTTTCTTTGCGCTCTGTGCTTTAGCCACACCAGTGAATTTTTTGTTTGTTTAGGGGTATTTATTTGTCCTTTTTACATACCAGACTCTTTTCTGTTTCAGAGTTTTTGAATGTGCTGTATATTATGCCTGAAACATTCCTCCAGATTTTTCTCATGGTTGTCTCCTTATCGTTGAGCTTTTTTCCCCTGATTGCTCTAGCTAAAATAACCCTTTCCACCATACAGCTTCCACTCCCCACGTTATTCCTCAGTTCTATTTTCTTTATTATACTTATCGCTGTCTGATACTATGTATTTTAAGATTTATTCTTTATCTTTCTGTACTAGACTGAGGTCTTTGAAGGCAGGGACTCTATTCTGTCTACTGTCATGTCCCAGCATCTAGAACTGTGCCAGGCATAAAATAGTTGCACAATACATATTTCTTGAATAAATGACACAAGGCAGAATATGTGAAGTGTTTTAATAGAAATGTAAAGTGCAACATAAATGTGTAGCAGAGGAAGTACTTATTCTCAGTGGGGGACCAAGGAAGGCTTCATATACAAAGGTGACACTTTGCCAGACATGGAGAAGGATGAGTAACTTGGATAGATTGCAGTGGAAGACGGTAGCATTCGAGGGAAAGGAGAGAACAGGAGAAAAAACACAAAGCATATGATCAAGGAGTATCAAAAGAACATTTAACTCAAAAATATTTTCCCTGAGTATGTTTCTCTACTTATTTTATCTCCTTTTGTTGTAGTCTGTTGGAATTAAACACGTTATCATCACTTGAGGTCTTTGGTTTTCATTCAACAGTCAGAAGTTAAATTAGAGCAGCAAACATTGGCTATTCCACTGTTTAAAAGTTAAAATGTTGTTCAAGAAACGGAAAAAATTTAGAGTCAGTTTTTATTCAGTACACTTGTATGACTTCATTCGTAATTTTTATATAACCGACTCAAATCCTTTCTGGAAGTAGGCAGGAATTCAATTCCAAGGAAACAATAAACAATTAAGGTTTTGGAAAAGGACCCCGATGTACTTTGAATTTCTGTTTTCCCACTTTTTATAGAGGAAATCCTGGAGAAACAGAACTAAATAAGTAAACCTAGTTATTCATAGGTATTGAGAAAGGAGATACTTCCTGGTGTGTCAGAGTCACTTATAAACTGAAATTTCAGAGATTTTTAAATTGTTTTCTTTTACAGCCACGTTCCAGATTGTCATCGGTTTTTCTCAAGGGCTCAGGAAAAGTGGTGATGGTTGCCATTTGCATGTAAGTGCTGATAAATAAGCCCTTTAAATTAGAACTATATTATCTTATGTATATATTCTTGAATGTATAAATTTATTAGTTGGCATCTAATAGAGTTAGAGGTTTATATTATTTTAGGAGGAAGTCGAATGTCTTTGTTTTTGTCAGTAAATTGATAGGGGAAGAGTCTACATAGATACCCATGTTTGTGCTGTGTATATATTTTTTCTTTTTTATTGAATTTATTGAGGTGATATTAATAAAATTAGGTAAGTTTCAAGTTTACAATTCTATAATAGATCATCTGTATATTGTATTATGTGTTCACCATCCCACGTTGTACTGTGTGTATTTTTGATGTGATTAAGTAAGATCTAGGAACAGTTGCTATCTGAAAATTCTTTCTTATTTTCATTGAAGTCGATAGAAGTCTTTTTTAAAAAGCTGAGATAACCAAGGTTATTTTTAGAGTAATTCAATCAACCTGGTTATAGCTACTGTAGAGTGTCTGTGCTCTTCTTTTTCTCCCATTTGGTGTAAAACATAGTTGATAGTTTTGCCATCTTTTGTCCTCTGTCTTCTTGATTCCTATTGTTTTATCTTTTGTCCATTTTGTTGAATAATCTATATAAATGTTGAAAAGCATTAATTCCATAATTTATTAGTTTGTTCTTTTAGTTCAAAAATATTTATATTACATGTGTCGGGAATTGTGATAGGGTCAGGAAATACAACATTGTCTTCAAGAATTGGAGGGGCACTAAACTAGAAGTGGCTTGCAATAATACAGATAAGAGATGGTGATGTGCTACACTAAGAGAATGGTAGTAGGGATAGAGAGACCTGGTGAGGTTCAGAAAGTATTTAGGGTGTATGGAAAAGGATGTTGCCCTCATTTCTGGACAATTAGATAGATACTGAACCATCACAGAGAGGAGGGTCAGCGTGGAAGCAAAGGAAATGTGTAGGTCAGTTTTGAGTTTAAGTTTTTATAGGACACCCAAGTGGAGTTAGTCAACAGGATTAATTTTGTCAGTAAAATGGGGTTAGCAGTTAAAGTTTTCTTCATCAGAGGAATGTATGTAATATACCTTAACTGTGCAGCATAGTACCTGGTACATAGTATATACTTCATAATTATCGTTAATGTATAAGGATCTGAAGTTCAGGAAGGAGATTTGGATTAGAGATTTAGAGTTGAGAGTTATTAGTATACAGATGATAAAGCCACAGGAAAATATGTATAGTGTGAGGAAGAAAAACTCTCAGGAAAAATCCTTGATGAGGGCTAGCATTCAAGAAATGAGTGGAAGAAAAAGAGCCTACTAGGGAAGAATAAGGAGCAGGGTAGGACGAAAACCAGGAGCTTCATGGAAGCCAAGGAAGACAGTGATTTAAGAAAATAGTGGCAAATGCTTCTGTAATATTAAGAAAAATACTAAAATGTTTCTAGGAACTTTATAGCAAGAAGTAGTTGGTGATGTTGGAGACAGAAGCCATTTTTTAGTGCATTGAAGACTGTACACAATGAGGAAAACTGAGAAGCAGGAGCAGATACGATTCTTTCAGGACATTGTTCGAAGTGGAGGAGAGGGAATAAATGGAGGAAGGGGATGTATAGTTTCCTCATTTATAAAATGGGGATGTTAATATTTGTATGATAGAGTTACAATAAATCATGGTAAATGGTTAGTATAGCGCCTCAGATAAATCATGCTAGTCATTACTGTTGGAATCTGAGCAGCTGGCTGGCTCAGAGCTAATCATATTTTATTTTGGCATCTGTGGTCTAGTATGACCCAGAGACTACTTGGGCTAGATTTGTCTTCACCTATTTAACAGCCCTTCACCAAAGTTTTGCCTTTGACACTGGTCTACTAGACCATATTGAGTGCACATCTTCTTTTACCTACCTACGACACATAATTTTCTTTCTAATTTTATTTTGTTCAAATGTAGAACATCATCTTTTTTCATCAATTTTCAAAATGCACTTAATTTGCTTACACACATCATACCTCTTCATTTGAGTATGTAATGATACCATACTCTAATTTTCAAATTTGTACTCTTGTTACCTAAAAGATACGTTCTTGGAGCCTGTAGATTCTTTTTAATTTACTTTGAACACAATCTAGTGTAGAGGTATATATGGTCAATTAAATAAGGTTTTGGCGAAAATTTTTGTCTAAACCAATGCTAAATTGTTTTCTCTTTCTCTCCTAGCAATGGATTAAATTGCTTCTTTAAATTTCTTGCGTGGATTTATACGGGTTCAGCAAGTATGTTCTCTGAAGCTATACATTCTTTATCTGATACATGTAATCAGGTGAGGAGTAAAAGCTTTTTTCTTATTAATTTTAAAGTAATTTTTTACTGCTTTAATCTAAAAGTTAGCCTGTTTAAAAACTGAATAATTCCACGGGCTGGGAACCAAAAGGTCCCAGTTTGATTCCCAGTCAGGGCACATGCCTGGGTTGCAGGCCAAGTCCCCAGTGAGGGCCATGTGAGAGGCAACCACACATTGCTCTTTCTCCCTCCCTTCTCCTCTCTCTAAAAATAAATAAATAAAATCGTTAAAAAAAAAAACACTGAATAATTCCTATAGTCGGCATGTGGAAGAAAAAGAAAATTGTTTGGCTTTTGAATGATGAAGTTCATAGAAATGTGATCATGGTATTTTAAAGCAGCATGTTAGGCTTTAGAACTTCCAACAGTACAATATGAAGTATGAGATTCTCAGTCACGAAGTGTTTGGGCAGAAGTTTTTGTAGAGAAAATTCTTACATTAGGTGGAAATTTGATCTCTAAGTATGAATTCTTATGACTGTAAATGCCAGTGAATTTCAGTTTTTTGAATAATGATATAAATTAGTCTCATGTGGTTGGTGAATTAAAATTTCACATTAGACTAGTATTTCGAATTCCTTTCCCGAATTTGCAAATGAAGAAAGATTTTTATAAAATTAAAGTACCTTCTTTGATTCAAATTTTAAATACTACAAACCTAAACCTTTTTAAAAAATACAATAAAAATTTCTGCTTGTGTTATTATTTCACTTTTTTAAAGAATGTATTGTATTAATAGATTGCCTTCTCAGTATTTATTTATTTATACTTCTGTTAATGTAAACATGAATTTGGGAGAACTTACAATAAAAGACAGCAGACAGGTTCAATAAGAATATTTAAGACATAGTTAAAAACAATAAAATTATAAGGAGTAGGGAGAGCAATCTCGGATAAAAATTAAATCCAAGAACTAATGTAACTAACTCTCAAATGGTTTGCAAAAGTAAGGAAGAAAGTCAAACATTTTCCATTCGTACTAACAAATCTCTTCTTTGAATTAAATTTTTGTACAGTAAATACTTAATAACTACTATCAGTATATTTGCCCAGTCAGTTGTGGAGTGGAGGGAGGGGAGAGGGGTTGGGGAGAGAGACACAACACACTATATCTATTTTGTTGAAAGCTTATTTGAACTTAAGAAAATTGAAATGCAAAAACATTTGGACATGTCCAGATTATTAATTTCATTCTTAGTTATTATTAAAACATTGAAGATAGTTTTTTAGTGTCCATACTCTAAAGTACTATTCAGGGGTTTAAAAGAATGTATAGATATAAGCTATGTACTGATCTGAAATAATAACATAATTTGAGTAAAAAAAAATCAAATTGTAAAGCGTTATGTAAAGAACTTCTGTTTCTAACCGTGATGGACTAATGGGGACTGAACTTAGTCTTTTGCTGTAAACAACTAAAAAGCTAGGTAAACTATATGAAACAGTGTTTTCAAACTTCGGACAATAGCAGAACCAACACCATGATCCCTAAGAGAAGGGAAGCAAATGAGTTGAACTGTATGATGTCTGGCTTTTTGCTAGGAGGCACATGTGGAATAGTGGAGCAAAGTGGGAGATACAAGTGTCATTAAGTTGAGAAGGCAGAAAGAATTTAGAGTGTGAGGAGGCTAGAAATTACAAGGCAGAGTTCCACAGAGGATCACAGCTCTAAGGATCAAGCTGTAACTTAAATTTCCTGCCAGAACAGAGCCCCACACTCTAGAAGGAAGACAACAAAATCCATACACTCAGTATAACATTCACAGTGTAATAATTAACCAAGAGGCAGAAAATTTGATTTATAACCAGGAGAAAAATCAGTCAGTAGAAACAGACTCAATTGACATATGATAGAATTAGTAGCCAAGGATGTTAAATGGCTATTATGTTCATGTATTGAAAGGAAAACATCGCCCTGGCTGGTGTGGCTTAGTGGATTGACTGCTGGCCTGTGAACCAAAGGGTTGCTGGTTCAATTCCCAGTCAGGGCACGTGCCTGGGTTGCGGGCCAGGTCCCCAGTAGGGGGTGTGTGTGAGAGACAACCACACGTTGATGTTTTTCTCCCTCTCTTTCTACCTCCCTTCTCCTCTCTCTAAAAATAAATAAATAAAATATTTTAAAAAAAGAAGAAAGGAAAACATTAATACATTGACAAGAAAAATGGAAGATATAAAAAAAGCACTAAATGGAGATTTTAGAGCTGAACGTATATCTGATTTGAAAAATTCTCTGTATAGAGTTAATAGCAGATTAGACACTGTGGAAAAAATGAGCAGTGCCCTTAAATATATAGCAGTAGAAAACAGTCATACTAAGGAAAAAAGACTGTAAAAAATGAAAGGGGCCTTAGTGAGGGGACCTGTGAGACAGTATCAAGAAAATAACTATCAAACATTTAAGCAAGGAATCATGCCAGTAATACAGACTTTCAGATATAGAGAAGAAGGAAATACTTTTCAACTCCTCTAATAAGGCCGGCATAACCCTGATACCAGAACCTTACAAAGACGTTACAAGGAAGAAAAATACAGACCAGTATCCTTCAAGGACATAGATGCAAAACTACTTAAAATATATTCAAATTGAATCTAGCAATATATGAAAATCATAATAATCATAATAAAATGAGTATTCTAGGAATATAAAGTTAGTTTAACATTTGAAATCAATAGCTGTAGAATGCTGATATGCAAAAATCACTTGCATTTCTTATATCAGCAAACAAATGGAGAATGAAATTTTAAATGCATTCTATTTACTCTAACATTAAATAATATTAAATACTTAGGAGTAAATTTAGTGAAAGATGTGTAAGACTTTTATTTTATTTATTTTTAATTACTTGATTGTTTAATTACAGTTGTCAATTGTAAGACTTTTATACTGAAAACTTGAAATGTGTCTGGAAGAAATTAAAGAAGACCTAAAGAAAAGGAGAGATACGTCCTGTTCATGAATTGGATGACATGATGTTAATGTGACAGAGCTCCCTAAATTGATCTATAGATTTAATACAACTCCAGTTATCCCAGCAGACTTTTTGTGATAGAAATTAAGAAACTGAATACAGTCTAAAATTTATATGGATATGCAAAGAACTCAGAATATTCAAAGCAATCTTGAAAACAAAAGAAATTTGGAGAACTTCAAAACTTACTATAAAACTACTGTGATTAAGACAGGGAGATACTGGCCCAAGGATTTACAGGCCAGTGTCACTGAGTAGAGGATCCAGCAACAGAATCACAGTTACATGGTCAGTTGATTTCTGACAAAGGCATCAAAACAACTCAGTGAAGAAAGGAAACTCTTCAGCAAATGGTGCTGAAAAAGTCAGATAGCTTTATGGAAAAAATTAAAGTATCTTGACCCCTCCTCAGACCATGTACAAAACTTAGGTAGGTCATAGGCTCAAACATAACTGCAAAAATTATAAAAATTCTAAAGAAAACCTAGGAGAATATCTCCCAGATCTTTGGGTAAACAGAGATTTCTAAAGCAGGACACAGAAACAAAACCATAAAAGAAAAAATATTACAAATGGAACAATATAAATTGAAAACTTTTACTTATTAAAAGACATTCTTAAGACAATAAATAGGCAAACCACAGATGGGGGAGGAAATATATACAAAGCATATAGTAATCTGACAAAGGATCTTCAGTATCCAGGATAAATAAAGAACTTCTGCAGCTCCGTATTTAAAAGACAACTCAATTTCTTTAAGAGGCTCTGTATTTGAACAGGTACTTCTCAGATAAAGATACATGAATGGGGTCCAATGGACACGTTAACACCAGTAGTCATAAGGAAATGTATATTAAAACCCCAGACATCTCTGTATGTCTAGTATAGTGGCTAAATTTAAAACCCCCGATGACCAAATGTTGGTGAAGGTGGAGCAGCCAGGATTCTCAGATGTTGCTGGTGGAGTGTAAAGTGTCAAAACCACTCTTGGAAACGTTCGTCAGTTTCCTGTAAATGTGCCCATTGTATAATTCAGCAGTTCCACTTCCCAAGGAAAATTGGAATGAATGTCTACAAAGACTTGTATAGGAATGTTATAGCACCTTTACTTATAATGGACAAAAATCTGAACCCAAATGTCCATCAAAGTGGAAGAGATAAACAAATTGTTGTACAGTATACTCAAGCAGTGATTATGTAGCAATAAAAATTGAAATACCCAGTAAGAAGCACGTATGTACCTCCAACAATATGCTGAATAAAAGAAGGCAGACAGTACAGTACTTACTGTGTGATTCTACTTGCATAAAGTTCTAAGTAGAACATCTTAATCTTTGGTTAAAAAATTCAGAAAATGGCCCTGGCTGGTGTACCTCAGTGAATTGAGCGTGGGCTGGGAACCAGAGGGTCCCGGTTCGATTCCCAGTCGGGGCACATGCCTGGGTCGTGCGGGTCAGGTCCCCATAAGGGCCATGTGAGAGGCAACCATACATTGCTGTTTCTCTCCCTCTCTTTCTCCCTCCCTTCCTCTCTCTAAAAATAAATAAAAATAAAATCTTTAAAAAAAAATCAGAAAATGGTTCTATCTGGTATGGGGAAGAGAGGCATTTTGAGGTGATGGAAAGGTTCTGTGTCTTTATAGGAATATATGTTTCAGGTGTGTGGATTTTTCAAACTCAGCTGTATATTCAGGATTTGTACATTTTATTGTATGTGAATTTTAGCTCAAAATTTAAAATTTCCATTGGTGAAAATTTCCATTACTGTAATAGGTAGATTTTTATATGTTAATCTACATATTTATATGTCCTCAATATTAACATATTGAGGACTTAGCATTGAGTTTTAAAAGTATGATAATGCTCTTGTGACTGTATTTTCTAAGACTTCGGTTTTTTTAGGCATTCATCCAAGCTATTTAAAAATTAAATGGTGTGATGCTTGGAATTTCCTTCAGAGTATTCATAGGGAAGTAGGTACAGAGTAGATGAAACAGATGTGGTCATGTGATTGCAATTGTTAAAGCTGAGTGATGGATGAATTGGGTTTATTGAAATGGTGTATTGGTTTTTGTTTTGTTTGAGCCATCCATCTGTACATTGGAAATTGTCCATAAAATAAAGTGAAAAAAGACATATATAGATTGTGATCATATTTTTTTAAAAATGCATACACACACACCTCTCTCTGAAATCTGGTATTGTCTTTAGATGCAAAACAGCATTAAAAATTATATATAGTTGTACATAAAGGCAGTCTGAAACATACTCTAAACTCTTAAATGGTTCCCTCTGTACTGTTTGAATTTCTTTACAATGAGCATGTGTTAATTTTGTAACTAGAAAAGTAAATTAATTTTTTTAACAGATTGAATAGCAGTAGAGTTAAGTATTAATTTATATGAATTTATTGCACACTTGAGTTTGATGTGTATTAAGTGTTTAGAAGAAGACACAGTCCTTGCTCTGTCTTCTGTAAGCAGATCATAAATACGAAACCACTAGAAAAGTATTCCAAGGCAGCATTTAAGCAGTTGCATGATAGTTTGAGGAAAACCATAAAAGGGAAAGATGATCACAGAAGGGGGAACATTAAGTATTAGAAACCAGAATTACTGGGCTGTTGGACATTGCGTGTATAGTGTTTCTTTGTCATTTACAGATTACATTCTCCAGATTGACTTTACCACGTTATATTCCCCATCTTGCTAATAATTATTTACCTTTTTCTTTCTTCGTAGGGTTTACTGGCATTGGGAATCAGTAAGTCTGTTCAAACACCGGATCCTACTCATCCGTAAGGAAATTGCCTTTATGTTTTTGTTTGTTTTGGTAGCAAGTCATTAAAATAAAAGCAACTGAATTTTAGAAACCTGCTGTTTACCTGCAGTTTGTGTTAAAGATTTGGTTATTTCTTCTACTAAAGCATCTAAAATGTAGGACTCACTGCTCTAAGTAAACAAGATATAATTTGAAAAGGAATTTAAATTATTTGTATGCTTTGTAACATGGTTTAGATCTTGTTGTTTTCATATTTGATAATTACAAACAAAGCGCATATTTTTATCTTTTTTATTTGGTCAAGGGAAACATACATTTCATATTTAGATTAATAGGCCACTCAATCTAAAATCTTAACGTTAACTTCTAGCAAATCCATACTTAATATAAGCCTCCTGCTGTGATTTGGAAATAGCATTCTCTTAATATTTCAAATTATTTATTTCTAAAATGAGTATGCTTCTTAGAATATATTATTTTGACCTCTACCAATTATTTGATACAGAGATTTTTTTGTTGTTGCTTCTAACATAACCAGCTAAACTTTGGAATTCTATATGTATCATTTTTAAAACCCCGCTTCAGTAGTAGAGTTTGATCAACCTTAAGGAAAAAGAGTACTTTTATTTCTGTAAAGGAGTCTGCCTCTATGCTTTATAATAAATGCCTTCTGTACTTGAAAATAAGATACTGCTGTTTTCTTATAAATAATAACATTTTTTAATATTATATTTCCTCTGGTGAAAATTATACACCAAAATTTTAAAAACAGGGTAAAAATTTAACGTTGTAAAGGTTTCTTCTCAGGGTATTTTCAATCACTTTACTGCTGCCCAGTAGAATTTTTAACAAAAATCTGTTTAATATAATAGTCACTAGGTACATGTGACTGTTGAACACTTGAAATGTGGCTAGTGTAATTGAATAATTAATTTCAATTTTAATAGCCTTAGGTGGCTAGTGATTTGTGCAGATCTACTGAGTTAAAAATTTCAGTAAGAGCCCTGGCTGGTGCAGCTCAGTGGGTTGAGCGTGGGCTGGGAACCAGAGGGTCCCGGTTCGATTCCCAGTCAGGGCACATGCCTGGGTTGCAGGCCAGGTCCCCAGTGAGGGCCATGTGAGAGGCAACCATATATTGCTGTTTCTCTCCCTCTCTTTCTCCCTCCCTTCCCCTCTCTCTCTAAAACTAAAGAAATAAAATCTTAAAAAAAAAATTCAGTAAGAACCTACAAATTTACTGAAAATACATAATGAAAGTTACACTGTTTAATTTATATCTTCATTTACTTTAACACATATACATATATATACATGTATACATACATACATATATAAAAAAACATATGAGCATTAAGTATTTATGTCCAGAAGGTATCCAGCCATGCAATATGAAAAACAGACATTTATTGAAGAAGATACAAGATACAAGGAACACTGTACATAGGACAGTGATGCTTTAGTCTCCTTCAAACTAGGTACCCAATCACCATCAGCTGCCCTGTCATATTTTCCTGAATCTCACCAACAGGCTGAAATCTCTTCCCTTTCAAAGGTGATTTGAGTTTTGGGAAAAGCCAGAAGTTGCAGGGTGCCAAATCTGGGCTGTAGAGGGGCTGAGTCACCTGGGTAATTTGATGTTTTGCCAGAAAACTCGGCACAAGATGTGATGCACGAGCGGGTGTTTGTCATGATGAAGCTGCCAATCACCAGTTGCTTATAGCTGCAGCCTTCTGTATCATCCGAATAGTTTCCATGGAGGACTATTACAAGCTTAACTCAAAATTTGATGCAGATATGTTGCTCTACTCGCTCAGTCATTTTGAATGTGACTGGCACACAGTACACAGGCTCACTCAAGGGTGTCTACCACGTCACTCCTAGTACAGTGAAGTCATCATTGTTCCCACATGAGCTTTCCAGTCCACTCTCCTTGGCTACCAGGTTACATCAATGTTGCACAAACCATTCTTGTTATATTAACAATGACTGGACTTTTTCCAGACGGACCTTGTACATGCATGTATATATATGTATCTCCATCTCCTATGTTACTTTGGTGGGGGAAACTTTTAGAAGAAAGTAAGTTTTTCTAAAGCAAGCTTGTAAAACACTGTCACATCTATAAACTAAGAATTCCCTATGTCAGAATTATGTATTTACAAAAAGAATTAAAAAATCTGTTTTTAATAAGAATTCTTGTTTAAATTTTCATCTGCTGGAGCATGCCATAGAGTTTGGGTTTGGGAATAAATTTCCTAGGAAATATTTTTATCAATGAATGATTCTTTTCCTTGTATAGTATGTCCTATTTTTTAACTTAATGCTCAGTATTTAAATGGTACATACAGAAATACAAAAGAATGCACATAACAAAGATGCTTGAAAAATAATTGAGATTTAAAAAATTCTCATAAAAACACCCAGAAAACTGAAGTTCTTGGCCCTAATAATAGTAGTCAGTTGCTATGTGCTAAACTATTATATATAACCAGCAACGAGTATCTAGCATCAAATTATACGTAGTATAAATCATCACAATAACTCAATTAAGAATTGCATTACAAGGAAATTTAAATATTCTGTTCATTAAACATCTGAATGCATTTTTTTAAAAGATTAATTTTACCAGCATTTGTAGTACATAAAAGTAAAGTTGTTCTACTAAATCAAAATAGACTACCTGGTAAAGGACTTAGCAAATACCTATATTAAGTCATATTCACTCGATTTATGTTTTCAAAGATCTCGCAGGTTTTTCCAGTCTATATGTTGATTTTCTGATTAGATTATGTTTGGCACTTAAACTTCACTTAAATATAAAACTATAACATCTTAATATTGTAAGAAATTTTTGTTTTCTTTTTCACTGAGCTAGTAAACATATATTTTGAAAGGAAACCATTTGTCTTTCTTATAAACTATATTATCATTTTTATTTTCCAGGTATGGATTTTCAAACATGCGCTATATTGCTTCACTTATTAGTGGCGTTGGTATTTTCATGATGGGTGCAGGATTATCTTGGTACCATGGAATTATGGGATTGCTTAATCCTCAACCAATGGAATCCCTTCTCTGGGTAATTTTCCACTGCTCAGTTTTTTTAAAAATACATTTTATTGATTATGCTATTACAGTTGTTCCAATTTTTCCCCCTTTGTCACCTTCCGCCAGGTACCCCCATTCCCTCTAGTAATCTCTCCCCTTAGTTCATGTCCATGAGTAGTGCATATTCTTTGGCTTCTCTATTTCCTGTACTATTCTTAACATCTCCCTGTCTGTTTTGTACCTACCAATTTGTACTTCTTTTTTTATTGTTACTCAAGTATAGTTGTCTCCCTTTTTCCCCCATCACTCCCCCGAACCCCAGCCATCCCCACTCTCCACCCTCCATCCTACCCGCCTTTGGCTTTGTCCATGTGTCCTTTATACATGTTTCTGAAATCCCTTCTCCCTTTTCCCTCCATTATCCCTGCCCACCTCCCCTCTGGTTACTGTCAGTTAGTTCTTAATTTCACTGCCTCTGGTTATATTTTGCTTGCTTGTGTTGTTGCTTAGATTCCACTTATAGATGAGGTCATATGGTATTTGCTTTTCACCTCCTGGTTTATTTCACTTAGCGTAATGCTCTCCAGATCCGTCCATGTTGTTGCAAAGTGTAGGAGCTTCTTCTTTCTTTCTGCTGAGTAGTATTCCATCGTGTAATGTACCAGTTTTTTGAACCACTCATTTACTGATGGACACTTAGGTTGCTTCCAGCACTTGGATATTGTAAATTGTGCTGCTATGAACATTGGGGTACATAGGTTCTTTTGGATTGGTGTTTTAGGGTTCTTAGGGTATAATCCCAGCAGTGGAAATGTCGGGTCAAAAGGCAGTTCCATTTTTAGTTTTCTGAGGAAATTCTATACTGTTTTCCACTGTGGCTGCACCAGTCTGCATTCCCACCAACAGTGCACTAGGGTTCCCTTTTCTCTGCATCCTCTCCAACACTTGTTTGTTGATTTGTTCATGATGGCCATTCTGACTGGTGTAAAGTGGTATCTCATTGTGATTTTAATTTGCATCTTTCTGATGGTTAGTGATGCTGAGCATCTTTTCATATGTCTCTGGGCCCTTTGTATGTCCTCATTAGAGAATTGTCTGTTCAGGTCCTTTGCCCATTTTTTAATTGGATTGTTTTGTCTTCCTGGAGTGAAGTTGTGTGAGTTCTGTATATATTTTGGAGATCAAACCCTTGTCTGAGGTATCATTAGCAAATATGTTTTCCCATACAGTTCGTTCTGTTTTCATTTTAATGTTGTTTTCTTTAGCTGTGCAGAAGATTTTTATTTTGATGAGATCTCATTTTTTTTTATTCTTTATGTCCCTTGCTCTAGGGGACATATTGGTGAAAATATTGCTGCGTGGAATATCTGAAATTTTCAATTTGTACTTCTTAATCCCTGCATCTTTTCCCCCCTTCTCCCCCTTCCCCCTCCTAGCTGAAAGCCCTCCAGATGATCTCCATATCTGTGATCCTGATCTGCTTGTTTGTTTAGTTTGGTTTTTTAGATTCATTTGTTGATAGTTGTGAATTTGTTGCCATTTTAATGTTCTTAGTTTTGATCTAATTTTTCTTAAATAGTTCCCTTTAACATTTCATATAATAATGGCTTGGTGATGATGAACTTTTTTAGTTTTATCTTTTCTGGGAAGCACTTTATCTGCCCTTCAATTCTAAATGATAGCTTTGCTGCATAGAGTAATCTTGGATGTAGGTCCTTGCTTTTCATAACTTTGAATACTTCTTGCCAGTCACTTCTTGGCCTGCAAAATTTCTTTTGAGAAATCAGCTGATAGTTTTATGGGAACTCCTTTGTAGATAACTTTCTTTTCTTCTTGCTACTTTTAAGATTCTTTATCTTTAACCTTTGGGGTTTAATTATGATGTGTCTTGGTGTGGACTCCTTTGGGTCCAACTTGTTTGGGATTCTGTGCTTCCTGGACTGGTATGTCTATTTCCTTTGCCAAATTAGTGAAGTCTTTCATTATGTTTTCAAATAAGTTTTCAATTTCTGGCTCTTCCTCTTCTTCTTCACACATCCTTATGATTTGGGTGCTGGTACCTTTGGACATGTCCCAGAGATTGCTTATACTATATTATCCTGTTTTGTTTTGTTTTTTTTTAATTCTTTTTTCTTCTTGTTCTTCTGGTTAAATGCTCATTTCTTCCTTTTGTTACAGATTGTTGATTTGAATCCCAGCTTCCTCCCTTTCACTGTTCCTTGGGTTTCCTAAAGATTTTTCTTTATTTCACTTAGTGTAACCTTCATTTCTCATGGGTCTTTTTTATGTTTTTGCCACACTCGGTGAGCTCTTCGAGCATCCTGATCACTAGTGTTTTGAACTCTGCATCTGATAGGTTGGTTATCTCCATTTCATTTAGTTCTTTTCCTGGAGTTTTGTTCTCTTCTTTTATTTGGGCCATATTTCTTTTTCTCCTCAGTTTGGCAGTCTCCCCGTGTTTGTTTCTATGTGTTAGGTACAGCTGCTTTGACTCCCTGTCTTAGTAGTGTGGCCTGTTGTAGAAAAGGCACCCGTCTGGATGAATGTGGCTTCTTTAAATTCTTGGTTGTCAGACATCCATACAGCTCAATTTTCTGTATGGTTTTTGATGGTTCTGGGTGTTATTTGTTTTGAGGTCTAGTTGTAATTCTTTTTGTGTTGGGCAAGGAGGTGAAGCGTGTTTACCTGTGCCTCCATCTTCACCAGAAATTCTCCCTGTTCAGTTTTGAAGTGTTATGAAGTCGTGTTTATAGTAGAATGCCTTTGTCATATTGATGTTAAAGAATGGGACTCTCATACAACTTTTTGACTGTATTACATAGAGTTATATATCTGTAGTTAATGTTTTTTAAAACATGAATGAACATGATTTCTAAATTCATGTGATTCAGTGATGTCAGACATGAACATCTCTGTAGGTACAATTATTAAGCACTATTTCCTTGGTTAAAATATTGAGCAGTTCCATTAATACTTTCAGTTTCTGTGGAAGAACAAGATTTCTGTTCACTCTTTGTCCCAAGAATAATCTCCTATCAGTAGTTAAAATATCCAGTCCTGTATAATAGTCACATGTTTAAATTGTGTATAAAGTTAAAGCTTCTCATTTCCCTCATTCTGGTGAGAAGCCTACACTGGAGGAATGAGAGGTCAGGAGCGTAGTCACCTTACGTACGACCCAGGGCCTCTGCCCTTCTCTCCTACCTCGTAGGTTGCCTCTGGCAGCATTGGAAGTAGGGACAGGAGACGAGAAATTATTACTTTACTGGCATCAATGTCATTTTGCATTGGTTTCCTCTGGCCTTTGTAGAAATTTAAAGCTATTGTTTTTTGTTTTTTGTTTTTTTTGTTTTTCTCTGTCATGGGCACTTCCCAGAGGTTGCCCTGCTTGGCCACTCTGACTGCATGTAGCCCCCGGACAAGCACAGGTTGGTCATGTAGCACACCCTCTCAGCTGTGTGTCTCAAGGTGTATTTCCAGACTATTTCTGCTGAGATTGCTTTGCATTTGACAAGAGGCTTTTGGACAGTTGGTGTCAAGACCCCCACTCAATTTCACGTCTGCGTCCTCTGTGTTAAAACACACGCCTTTAACACGTTCTTTGTGAGAGCGCAGTTTTTTCCCCGAACCCAGACATTTACTCTGTTGATACAGCCAATATCAGTTAGTAGACTTGCCTATACATTTATTTTTTAGGTGTGCTATAGACATAGTTCACTGTGATCTCCAACCTCTAGGGGCACACATCCAGCTTTCTTAGCAATCTCAAGAGCTCAACATTTTTTTCCAAAGCAATCTTCACTTTGGCCACCTGTGGGGGGGAGGGCTTTGCCCGCAGCAGGCCGCTGCCCTCGATCCACCACGGATGAAAATTAAGTCCTACCAAGACATAATCTCTTGGGGAGGATAGGTGGCCGATCTCTCAAAGGAGAAAGGCCTTGAGCCTGTTCCTCAATGGGCTTTTATTGGGTTTAATTTGCATAGGAATACAGGGGTATATATGTAAAGCTCAATCATTGTCAGGCAGTAATGATCAAGGAAAAGATGACATTCTAAGAACTAAAAGGGCTTATTCTGAGTCAGGGTCAGATAGATAACAGTGATGCCAAGGGGCCATAAAACTTTGGGAAACAATCTCATTTCGTGCTTGGACCCTTACCATTTAAATTGAGGGTATTCTTAGAAAAGCAGGTTTCACAGGATTTTATGCATTCTTTCTTAGGCTTGATTGCCCTGGAAACCCACCCTTTCCAGCACAGGGCCGCACCCACGTCTGCATTGTTTCAGGCTTAAGTCAGACGGGGGAATTAAGGCAGCCAAGAGATTAGGAGACTTCTTGCTCAGGCTATGTCAAAGCCAAGGGGTGAGGGCTCATCACCCCCTTTTTATAGTCCCCCAAGTCCTTCTCTGATGGCCCCTTTGTGACCATGCCTGTCTTAGGTCATCCCTCCCTTGAGGAATCTTACCTGTCATTGGCTAACCAGTCATCTGCCCAGGGCTAAGCAGGGTGAAGAAAAGGGGGCAGAGGCAGTGCCACTGCCAGGAAGATAAGCTTTGTCTCCTCAGTGGCTTATGGTTCCAAGGTCTTTTTACTCAGCCTTAGCCATGGGGGTGTTACAGCTTCTGAAACCAGGCAGGGTGGTTCTCAACAGCCTCTTTAACCTCAGTTCAGCTTATGTGGACTAGAGGGTACGGAGCTAGGAGTTGTAAAACCAGGCTTGGATCACCTTCTGTGCAAGGCCTGAATAGATGGTATAGCACCTCTTTTTGGTTATGTGGGGTACTTGGTACCTGCTATGTTCTCAACTGGAGTGAATCTCCTTTTAACATCTTGTTACACCCGTACACTTACATAATAACAAGCCTATTAAAACTAGGCTTTCTCTACAGTTTTTATTGACTAGTTTCTTACCATAATACATTTCATATAGTTAAAATGATGAAGGGTATTTCCTCCATCTTGCAAAGGTTTGGGTACATTATAGATATCTCATTATCTTAGTATTCATCTAATTTGTACAATATTACTTTATAGAGGCAAAGAAGTTGATGACTTTGGAGTGAGGGACTGATCGATTAAATTTTCAATTGTGTTTGTTTTAAAACTTCCAGAAGCTTTTCTGTCTTTTAGCAACTAAATGAAGTTCCATCAAACTATGACTTCATTAATAAATAATAGATTCAGCACACCATAGACTAATTTATATTTATTAGGTATTATCTTGGAAGCTTGGCGGATACATGCTGTCTCCTTTTTTTGGGTGATGGGCATGTCTTAAGTCCTTTCTGGAAGAAGATAGAAGGTTTAAAAAGAATTACCAGGGAGTTTAGTTATCAGATGGGCAGCCGGTGGAGTTGCAACCGGAAAGCCCGCGTTGCAGTTCGCACTGCCGTGTCATTGGAGTCCTCGCGCCGGCCACACAGCCTTTGGGAATCCGCTTCCCTAACAGAATTGTGCGCGTCTTGGACAGAGTTCGAAATGTTCAAACCTCTATTTTAGGGAAGGTTAAGGGCCCAAAAATTCAACACATGATTGGTTTCCATTTCATTTAAAATCTTTAAAAGTTTGTGTTCCTAGGTTAAGTCTTTCTTTATACCTTGGATTAAAGTTACTCTTGATATCTTTATTTAATTCAAGAGTGTCCCGAGACTACAAGGAAAGTAGTGTTAGAAAAAAAATTATTACTCTTCATAGTCATCTTTTTGAGTCAGGATTCAGAAAGGATTTTTTTGTACTGGGTATCCAGACAAATTCAGAGGTTACTTGACTATGGAAGTGGATCTTACTACATCTGGTATTCACAACCCCACATTTCAAATATTTGTGTTAATTTTGAACTTAGAAATATTTTATAATAATTAAATATTTCATTTCTCAAATCATTAACTTAGGTCATGGTGTAACATTCTGTAATATAGCGGTATAGTGCCTCATTTTGGAATATGGAATACTTTTATATTTTATACAGGAGCAGACAGAGTAGGTTCACATTTGTTTGTACAGAAAATAATAAATAATAATAGAAGAATAAATTCTGTTTTATGTACTCACACCTGTAAACCTACTTTTGCCCACCCCTGTATACATATAAAATATATATATATTACTCTCCTAAGTATTAAAAAATGAGATGACCATCAAAGTTTTAAGCTTTTAGCTGTTTCCCCATAAGAAGATACCATCTGTCTCACTTTCCTCATTTGAGCTGTTTCCCGTTAAGATCCTCATCTGGCTTGGCCTCAAATTCTTGTTTCTGTTTTAAACATTACAAACTTTATGAATGAAGAATTGTGATTTTTAGAGAAATATTAATTCATGCTTTATTTTAACACTTATTTTCTAGGCATATTGTATTTTAGCAGGATCATTGGTGTCTGAAGGAGGTATGTACTGTCATAGTTGCTCTTTATTCTTAATCTAGTGATATATATCCAGCTGTTCATTAAAAAAATGTGGAATAGGAATCTAAGCTTTGTCTGCTTTCAGGGAGCAAATTCTTTGTAGGATGTACTGTGGCTGATTCTGTAATGGATGAGAGCAAGGGAAAAGCTATTTTTTTTCTTGAGTAGCATATCATAAAGCTTAGAACATTTGAAATGGAGTATAAAAATATAACTACACACTGAACTCTAAACATTCAGGTATAGTTTGTTACTCAGAAAAGGCCGTCTTTTTTGCAATACAAGTGTCTCAGAGTTTCTGAGAGCTTTGACTGCAGCAGTGTCATGACAGAGAAGTGCTGCTATCGTGTATGAAACTGCCTGGTTCACTGCTTTACTCACAGTGTGTTTACTGTGAAACATTGTCACTTTCCGTGCATAGTGTTTCCCTAATCTTGGACAGTCTATAAAGTGATGGTAATACCACCTGCCTCAAAAAGGTTGGGAGGATCAGAAGTGATTGTGATCGGTATGGTGCCTGCCAAATACTGCCAGTTCAATAAATTAAGGCTGTTGTTGTGGTAATGATTTTTAAATTTCCGTGGTTTAGAAATATGGGATTCATTATATTGTAATGATTAATTGGAGTCATGAGTAGTTAATGCAGAACTTTTCCTTATTTTCACCTCTGGCATTAAAGTGTTGTGCATATGTATTTATCTTTTGAGATGCCATCTTTAAAGTTGAGAGGCATGAAGTTTCTTCCTTACTGATATGAATGCTTTTCTTTCAGCAACACTTCTTGTTGCTGTGAATGAACTTCGTAGGAGTGCTCGGGCAAAAGAAATGTCATTTTACCAGTATGGTATGTGTTTTAGAAACCAGGTGTATTGTTTCATCTCTTTTATTTGCTTAAAATTGCCTAGTACTATTGCTTTATTCTTTAAAGATATGTACAAAATATGTCTCGTGTCTTTCCTATGTGTGGCTTATGTTTTAAAACAAGAAATGTAAGGTAATTTGAACATGAACACTTTATGTTTGGATTTAACTTAAGTAAACTACAGTATTTCTGTATATGTTTATATAACTTGAGAAAGCAATTTGAAAGTGTAAACCAAGCAATTATTTTTGTGTTGAGCAGTGTTCTTAGAATCAGGAAATCTCATGTATTTTTATCTTAACTTATATGTTAATTTAATTTTTAGAAAGATTTTATTTATTTATTTTTAGACAGAGAGGAAGAGAGGGAGAGAAACATCAATGTGTGGTTGCCTCTCACACACCCCCTACTGGGAACCTGGCCCACAACCCAGGCATGTGCCCTGACTGGGAATTGAACTGGCGACCCTTTGGTTCACAGGCCGGTACTCAAGTTCATTGAGCCACACCCACCAGGGCCTATATGCTCATTTTAAATGGATACGGTGCTTGTTTAGATATTAACAGAGTACCAAGTTAAGGTTTAAGACTGTTTCTTTCTTGTCTCTCTGCCCACGATAAGTGATGCAGAGCCGTGACCCCAGTACGAATGTGATACTATTGGAGGACGCCGCGGCGGTCCTGGGAGTGATGATCGCAGCCACGTGCATGGGCCTCACTTCTGTGACAGGTACACGTTTCTTCCTTTGCCAGTGGTTGGTTTGTACTGCCTACATACTTCTCTAATACGGAGATGTTTTCTTTGTGTCATTGAATAATTTTAAACCAGTTGATTGTTAGATGCTAATTTCATACTAATCTAACCTAATACTTCTTTGTATAAAACCTTTGTTTAGTAAAAATGTAAAATTTCTCTGAGTTAGGAATTTCTCTAAGAAGTAAAACTGTTAATAGAGCATTTCTGTAATGCTATAGACCTTTCTAAACTGTGACTTAATAAATTACACAATTATTCTTTACCTCTACAAGTGTTGGTATTTATTCTAGTGACCTCACCATTTGTTCTTGTATATTGCAAATAAATTGTGGTGATGAGCTCTCATAGTTCTGCAGTGTTTCTTAAAATACTCTGAAATATGAATAGGGTTTTCTCATTTTGAATATACACTGTAGAACTAACCATCATTCTCGGGTGTTCACTGTGGTCCACGATAGTTCTAAAAGTTTTGATTGTTTTTCTGGTTAACTCTATCGTTTTAGACTTTTTTTGGAATAAATTATTACTTAGAAAAATTTGGGGCTTAAGAAAAATGTGATTGATGAATAAGTCAACTTTTAATAAGTTATTTTCTTTCATACAAACAATGTTAATCAGTCAAATCAAAGTTATAAAATTTTTGTTTAATGAGTATTTCACATGAATTAAATCTTATTTAGTTAAATTAATTCATTTAAGTTAAATAATATGCCAAGAAATAAATAAAATATCTTCCAGTGATTTCTGTAGGATTATTTATACAAACAGTTTCAAAATAAAAATAATTAGATTTAGATTTCTAAAGAGCAATGTATTTGATTTTGAAATCTAATTGTAGGCCTCCTAGTAGATTATATTTTACTTATAAGTGGATCGCTTTTAAGACTTTAGTACAGATAAGTCAGTTTGCTTTGTAGTGTTATATTTTTGACTAAATGTTAGTAAAACTAGTATGTAAATTGAGGTTATTTTTTAGTAAAATATGTTTTATCAAAAGAGACTTAAATTTTATATTGAGATTTTATCTTTAGGGTAAAATGGCCTTCTAATTATAAAATTCTTGTGTATAAAATTAAAACAATTTAAAATGTAATATTTATTGATTTCAGTTATATAAATACTAATCTACACATTTATAGATAGTAAACCAGTTCTTCTCATTGGTTCTGGGAGAGAATTAAACCCTAACAATTGAAGGCAGTTTTAGAATCAGAATCATCTGAAGGTTGAGAACACAGAATCCTAAACCCCACTTCCAGAGTTTTTGATTCAGAAGACCTGGGTAAGGCCTGGAATTTGCATTTTGACTAAGATCTCAAGGGATGCTGATGCTGCTGGTCGAGGGACCACACTTGGAGAGCCACTGCTCTGAAGTGCCCGTAATGTGCAACAAGTGAACTTTCTTTTCTGTTTCTAGAACAGTATTAGCTATGAGGGGGCCCAAAAACCCCCCTAGAATTATCTTCTGGAGGGCAGGCCCCTTGTAGTACAGGCTTCCCCTACCAGGTGAGTGTTCTAGGAACCCTCTGTATCAAACGTTTTGTATCAAGTGTACCAGCTGGTGGTGGTGTTGGAGGCTGTGTTTGGCTTCCGTGAATTTCCGTTGAGGACTCTTTCAAAGGTTTGTCCATTTAATGATGGGTGATTTATAAGCCCTCCTGCCCCTACCTTTTGACCAAAAATGGCATGACCCTTGTTCCCCATCCTCCCTGTTCACCAGTCTCGCCGCAAGCGACTATTGTTTTTGTTTCCCTGGATGAAAAAAGTCCTCAAAGGGGAAGTATTTGCTGAAGTGGAAGAGGTGAAACAAAAAACATCAGAAGCAGTAAAAGGCATCAAAATCAGAGAGTTCAAAAACTGTTGAGCAGTGGAAAAAATGTCTCAATAGATGTATTGCAGCAAATGGAGAGTACTTTGAAGGTGACTGGAGTTTAAACATGAGAGAATAAATACACAACTTTTTATAAATAAATTCAGGTGTTTTGGGAGTCCACCTTCATTTGTATCACCCTTGGTTGGGAAATAAATGAGTGACCCATATAATTTTTTGTATTAAATTAATTAATTAAATACAAAATTAATTCTCTCATAGAACCTTGGTAAGAATAAGACACAAAAATGGTTATTTCTTTCAGGTTTTGATCTCAATTATTTTGTCAACTGAGGGTAGGAAAAGTGCTACTGATATCACTAACACAAATGGGCTCTTTATTATCTTATTAATATGTACATGAATTCTTTAATCTGAAAATGCCCTGAACCCTCACCCACATAATGACCAGATGCAAGAATAGATCTTAAATAATTAAACACTGTAACACTCCTATATAATATGAAGCAAGTTGTATCATTCCCATTTCGTAGTATGTGTTAAAACAATTAGGAGAAAGTGATTAAAGGAATCAGAATAAATTTTTACTGATTCTGGTTCTTGGCTCACTGAAGCTCATTGAAATAACAGAAAATGTTAATTTGCTGACTTCTTACGTGCTTTATTCAGGCAACCCACTGTACGACAGCCTCGGCTCTTTGGGTGTGGGCACCTTATTGGGTGTGGTCTCGGCATTCCTCATCTACACGAACACAGAAGCACTGCTAGGCCGGTCCATCCAGCCGGAGCAAGTCCAGCGGCTCACTGAACTCCTGGAGAACGACCCGTCAGTAAGGTCAGCTTACCCAGGGATGCTCTTAGGGTTTCCAAAGTCATTAAGAAATAGATACGCTTGTTTGTAAACACGTCCAGAAGAGGTTTTGGATTCCTAGTCTTCAGAACCTTTTAATCTGTTACTTTTCAGAATTGCAGCCTTGCAAGAAAACAAGTAAAAGCATTTAGGAAACTCCTTAAGTTTCCTTTTAAATTTTGTGTATCTTTAATTTTAGAATTTAGGAACAGTTAGATGATACAGTGGGAACAGAAGTTTACAAACTAGTTGCTTCCTTAATGTGGAACCATTTAGATGGAACTTCCATATTTATATTTGCCTTGTATTTGTATTACAGTTACAAATTGAATATATTACATTTAAGAAGATTTTTATTCATGGGGAGATGATTAGCAAATTAAATTTAATTTATATTCACTTTGAAAACAAAATTATTGTTTTAGTTTATGTTAAAAGTTTTTTCTTATAATCTTTTAAATTATATAAGAATAAAGAACTGAAGACTTAGGAAAGAATCAGAAGAGATACAGAGTTCTAATAGTATTTTTCAGTGAAATTCAGAAGTAGTGTGGTTTCAGAGTGAAGTGGAAGGAACAATTGTTTAAAATCCCAATTTCCAACTAGCTACATATGAGTATATTTTAAACTTTAAAATAAGAATTTTTTTCTGTTATAATTAAAATGTTTAAGTTAAATCTTTAATGAATGGCCTGTATGTCTGAATGAGTAAGTGATTAAGCCCTATGTGTTTAATCTTGAAAACCAGTTTCTTAGCTGAATCAAGATTACAAGTTGAGCATTCTTAAAATAAGTTTTAGGCTTAATAACTTAAGGTAAAATCATCCACATTAATATATTTTCCTTGTGATATCTTTGTCTGATTTTGGTATCACAGGAATAGCGTATAAAATAAGTTGGGAAATGTTCCCTGCTCCATATATTTTTGAAAAGTTTGAAAAGATATTGAAGTATTTCTTCTTTTAATGTTTGGTAGAATTCAGCAGTGATGCCATCTGGGCATGGGCTTTTCTGTGTGTTTAGCTTTTTGTTACTAATACTCTCTCTGCTTGTTGTAGATCTGTTCAGGTCGTCTTTTTCTTCTTGAGTCAGTTTGGTACTTCGCGTCTCTCTAGGAATCTGTCCATCTCTTCTAATTCATCTAGGCGGTTGGCGTACAGCAGTACATAGTATTTGTAGTTCTTTTTATTTCTTTAGGTCTGGTAGTAATGTCTCTTCTTTCAATTCTGATTCTAGTCATTTGAGTCTTGTTGTTCTTGGTTGGTCTGACTGAGAGTTTGTGAATTTTGTTGATGTTTACAGAGAACCATTTTTTGATTGAATTCATTTTGCATTGTTTTTCTAGTCTCTATTTCATGAATTTCTACTGTCATCTATATTAATTTTTTTCTGCTTAGGTTTAATTTACTCTTTTTGCAGTGTCTTAAGATGGTAGGTTAAGTTTTTTATTTGATATCTCTCTTCTTAATGTAGGCTTTCACAGTTTAAATTTCCCTCTAAGCTCTACTTTTGCTGCATCCTATAAATTTTGGTATATTGTGTCATTTTCATTCATTTCAAATACTTTTCTAATCTCACTTTTAATTTCTTCTTTAGGAGTGTGTTAATTTCCATTTTTTTTTAATATATTTTATTGATTATGCTATTACAGTTGTCCCATTTTCCCCCTTAATTCCCCTCTGCCCTGCATCCCCCCCATTCCCCGCCCTTTCATTTTTGTCCATGGGTCATACCCATAGGTTCTTTGGCTTCTACATTTCCTATACTATTCTTAACCTCCCCCTGTCTGTTTTCTACGTACCATTTATGCTACTTATTCTCTGCACATTTTCTCCTTCTCTCCCCCTCCCACTGTTGATATCCCTCCATGCCTTATATAAATCCCTTTAACACTTCATATAATAAAGGCTGGGTGATGATGAACTCCTTGAACTTGACCTTATCTGAGACGCACTTTATCAGCTCTTCCATTCTAAATGAGAGTTTTGCTGGATAGAGTATTCTTGGATGTAGGTCCTTGCCTTTCACGATTTGGTATACTTCTTTACAGCACCTTCTTGCCTGTAAGGTCTTAATTTCCATGTTTTTGTGAGTTTCCCAAATGTTTTTTTGTTACCGATTTCTTACTTCATTCCATTGTGGTCAGAAAACATACTACATATTATTTCTGTTCTTTAAAATGTACTGCTTTGTTTTATGCCCTAGCATATGATCTATCTTGGATAACGTTCCTTGTGTACTTGCGAAGAATGTATATTCTGCTGTTGTTACATAGATGTCTGTTAGGTATGGTTGGTTTATAGTGCTTAGGTCTTCTATTTTCCTGTTGATAATCTTGCCTAATTGTTCTGTCCCTTATTGAAAGTAGGATATTTGAAGTCTCCAGCTATTACTGTTGAATTGCCTATTTCTCCTTTTATTTCTGTCAGATTTTGCTTCATGAATTTTGGTACTGTGTTGGTAGGTACATATATGTTTATCATTTTGCATATATTGTTTGTAATTAAAGTCTAAAAAAGAGCTATAAATGGAAAAATTGACTCTGGCAAATTGGAATTTTTCTGTAAGAGTGAAGATCTGTAAATTAAATTTTTGTTTAAAAAAAATGTTAGCAATCCAGAAAGTTTATACAGTTTTCTAGAGTTTATTAGTTATCTTTGCTGTGTGACAAATTACCCCAAAACTCAGTGACTTAAAATAACATTTATTACCTCGCAGTTTCCGTGACTCAGGAATCCAGCCATGGTTTTCCTGGGTCCTCTACTTCAAGATTTCTCAGAACATCATCAAGGTGTTAGCCAGGACTAGAGACATCTTCTGGGGATGGGTCTGCTTCTAAGCTTTCTCAATTGTTGACATGATTTAAAACAATGTTTTTTAAAAAATATTTATTTATTTTTAGAGAGAGGGGTTGGGGAGAAAGAAGGAGAGAAACATCCATGTGTGAGAGAAACATTGATTGGTTGCCTCTTGTAGGCCCCCCACCAGGGACCTGGCCTGCAGTCCAGGCATGTGCCCTGACTGGGCATTAAACCAACAACTTTCCAGTTTGTAGGACTACGCCCAGCCCACTGAGCCACACCAGTCAGGGCAGTTGTTTCGTTTTTTTGTTTTGTTTTGTTTTGTTTTGTTTGCCACATGGTCCTCTCTAACAATGGCAGCTTACTTAACCAAAATAAGCAAGCTGAGAAGCCAGTAGAGATTGAGAGTAAACAAAATAAAAGTCACAGATTAGTCATTTTATCTTGAAAACAACATCTCATCACTTTGCCATTTTCTGTTGGTTAGGAGCAAGTCACTATGTCTAGCTCACATTCAGGGAGATAGGATTGTGCAAGGGCTTTAAATATAGGAGGTGGGGATCATGTGGAGCTATAACAGAAGCTGCCTATCACAGTTTTCTGTCTGTAGGTAGTTAGATATAGAATATTCTCATTAGCTGCTATTCAAGTATTAGCCAGATAACCAAATTTATTAATATTTTGTAAAGACTGAGGTAGATACACTTTTTTTAAGAATAAATTACATAACCTCTTGCCAATCTAGACAAGTCTTATTTCAACTTGGACTCATTATAAATATTAAATTATTCTCATTTTCACCATAGATAGTTAATAAATATGCTTCTTTATTTATATGGATAAGGAATTTCAGACTCAGTATTTAATAACTTGCTTAAGATCACTCAGAAATTAACCCTGGCTGGTGTGGCCCAGTGGATTGAGTGCCTGTCTGTGAATCAAAGGGTTGCTGGTTTGATTCCCAGTCAGGGCACATGCCTGGGTTGTGGCATGCAAGAGACATCCACACATTGATGTTTCTCTCCCTCTCTTCCCCTGTCTAAAAATAAATAAATAAAAAAAATTTTTTTTTTTTAAAGATCACTCAGAAATTAGAGTGACATGTTTTAAGAGTACTTGAGTCTCATTTAGGCTTGTTTTCCTGGAAGCTATGTTCCTAGGATTTACAGTGTTTTCTTATTCCCTTATATCTTGTAAAGAAAAGATGTTATAGTGATTATCGTAGAAAGAAAGTCATTTCTCAATGTTTTTTTAGGGAAGATTGATTCCAGAGGGTTAGGAAGATTGATTCCAGAGGGTTAGGAAGGATGAAAAGCATTTATGCTTGAGCTTCCCTTTCTGGGTGGCAGCATGGTGTAAAGGAAAGACCACTGGGTTGGACGGTCTGAAGATCTGAAGTGAGTCCTTGCTCTGCTGTTGACCAGTTGCAGTACCTTGGGCAAGTCACTTATGCCCTTGTGGGACTATTTTATCATCTGTAAAGATACCATCTTATCTACAATACTTTGTCAAAGTCATTCAATAAATGCTTGCCATGTAATTGGTAACATATTAGGCATTTTATATATGTTCATTATTTACCACATCAATCTCATTAGGTAGTTATTATTAAGTTATTCTAATAGAGTACTTTACAGAGTTGTTGGAAAACTTTTAAATAAACTATTAAAAAAAAAAAGAAAAAGGGATTATGAGATATAATGACCAGGTTGTAGAAGAGTAATTTAGAGTTTAATTTTTAAATGGTTATTGATTTTAGAGAGGGAAAAAAAACATTGATGTGAGAGAGAAACATCAGTTGCTTGCTTCCCATATGTGCCCCAACCAGGGATCAAACCCACAACCTAGGCATGTCCCCTGACCAGGAATTGAACCCGCAGCCTTCTGGTGTATGGGACAATGCTCCAACCAACTGAGACACAATGGCAAGGGCTAGAGTTGATTTTTTAAAATCTACCAACTTTTTAATTCATATGTATACAGATACCATAAGACAGTATGTGTTAAGTTTACATCTTTGGCATTATGTATAAATAAAAATAGCTAAATGGACATTTTGGCAAATGATAGGTAGCACTTAATGGTGAACACTCTGAAAGTCATAATAGCCCATTTTTATCACTGATGGAAAAAATAATTCTAGACTTTGTGCCATTAAAATGTGTATATGTATGCATAAAAATTTATAACCATTGTTATTGATTGCAGGGCAATTCATGATGTTAAAGCCACAGATTTGGGACTAGGTAAAGTAAGATTTAAGGCAGAAGTAGATTTTGATGGACGAGTTGTTACAAGATCATATTTGGAAAAACAAGATTTTGACCAGATGCTACAGGTAAGTTTATGTATTTATTGTTTTCTTATAAAGCCAATGGTTAGAAAAATTACTTTTTAAGTAAATAAAATAAAACTTGTCTTTTATATCTTATAAAATCACTTCAACTTTCAACTTCTTATGGTTTCAAAATTTGACAGAGACCCTTGTATTTACTGTAGAGCGGGTTAGAGGAGACAGAAGTGCAAACTTACTATTAAAGCTCTTGGCAGGCATTTTATATATGTTATCTGATTTACCTTCAATGACCCTGTGAGCTAAAGAAATAATATTTTCATGTTTATATATAGGGGAGTAGAGACAGAGAGAGATTAAGTAACTTGCCTAAAATTGCAGAGCCATAATATGGAGTCACATGAATTTAGGTCTCTGTGCCTCCAGAATCCATGCTTTTTTTTATTAAGAGTAGTTTAGAAGAGAATTTACAGAGGATAATATAATGAACAGTGCCGAGGTTTCCACTTGCCTTTGTCAGAGCTTAACATTTTACCATACTGTATTTGCTTAAGATCTTAAGAAAAGAAAGAAAGAAAAATAGTTGCAAAAACAGCTGAAGTCCTTGTTTTCTCCTTGTAGATCCCATCCTCCCTCCTTCATCCCTAGAACCTAATGCTGCCGTAATGTAGCGTTTTATTCAACTTTTTTTCTTGAACTTAAGTTATTGAGAAGCAGGTGGCTTATTACCTATGGCTTGAAAGTTTTTTATTTTTCATTAAACCTAATGGTGTTAAAATTTTTAAAGGAAGTCATCAGTGTACTACTGTGGTTTGAAAAATTTTTTACTTTGTTTTCATACTATCATTTTCTTTATAGGAAATTCAAGAAGTGAAAACTCCTGAAGAACTAGAGACCTTTATGCTTAAACATGGGGAAAATATTATTGATACTTTAGGAGCTGAAGTAGACAGACTTGAGAAAGAACTAAAAGTAAGATTTATTCATTATGATAAAATAATAGTGTCTGTTTTTTGAGCACTTACTCTGTGTTAGACCCTATGCTGATTGCATCACATGTATATTCTCTCTGTGACCCACGATGCGTTGGTTGCTGTGGCTGAGAGAATGGTGGGTTAGAGAAGTTAGAGAATTTATTCAAGAGAGTAAGGCCATTGGGATTTGAACCTGTGTAGCTTAGTTCCGACTTCTATCCTTTTAATCACTATTCTGTACAGCTTGCTTAGTATCTAAAATAGTCAGACATTTTTGTTTGTTTTTAAATAAGAATTAGATAGTTTCTAGAGAAAGGTAAAAGGGAAATTTTAAACTTTTGAAAAGTTAGGAAAAACTGGCATGTGACCGTAAACATACACATAGATCTTGCTTTTTTAGTCTGTCTGATTTTTTTTGTATTTTGTTTGTTTTTGTTCAGTTGGAGATCATTACAATCAACTCATTATTTTACTGAAATATTACTTGATCATACTGTTTTTAAAAAGCGCTCAGTGCTCTCAAAGGATCATTTATTGACATTGGAGTTCTGTTTTGTTTGCAGTGAAGAAAACTTGTAAATGATCTTTAACATACAGAGCTTGTTGAAGGCAATGCATTTTCTTCAGTTGATGTTCTTTACATCAACTGTTCTTCTGATGTTCTTCTTTAGTTCTTTAAAAAATTGAAGGAAAACAAAAATTGAGGCTGAAACGCTTTTACTGCTGCTTACTCTTTTAGAATCTGGAGAGCCGATCAGAGTGACAGAAGTACTTCAAATAAGATGAGTGTGTTAGTGTTAATGTTACAGTCCACGAGCTACGTCAGGCATCATTTCTGAAGTTTGTACGTACGCGGTTCTCAGATATTTTGGTGTTAGGACCCTCTATATTCTTAGAAATTACTGAGGACCCAAAGAGCTTTCATTTGATTTATAGTTATTTATCAAATTATAAAATAAAACTGAAAAGTAAAAAGTATTTAAAGACATAATCAATCTATTACATGTTAATATAAATAATATTTTAACAACAACAAAAAAAACTTTTCCAAAATGAAAAAATAGTGAGAACAGTGGTATTGTTTTATATTTTGGCAAAAATTCCCATATTTTAAATTCTTCATTCAGTTTGTTACCATATATTGTTTTGGTTGAAGAGTATGCAGAAAGGGAGGAGCCTTTATAAGTATTCTTAACGCCTGCCTTTTCAGGTGATTGTGATACTCTCTTTTGATACGACACCAAAGCTTAGTTGCAGTGTGGAATCTGAAACCGTATCAGTGAACTTTTTATATGTTTGTGAAGTTAGGGTGCACCGTCCACGGGACACCCTCATTTCTAACACAGCTGCAGAGTTCGAGGGGTTCCTTAGAGCACTCTCTGGCTAGATGATTCACAGGAATTTCAGAGCTCACTGAATGCCGTTAAACTCACAGTTATGGTTTATTACAGTGAAAAGATAGAGAGTGAAACTAGGCAAGGGAAGAGGTACATAGTCCGAGTTCCAGCACGGGACTGCTGTTGCCCTCTCCCCGTAGAGCCACAGACAGAATTTCTTTCCTAGCAGCAGTGCGTGACAGTTTGCAGGGACTGTTGCCATCAGGAAGGCTCAACTAAGCCTTGGTGTCAGGAGATTTTATTGGGCTTCATAGGTGACTGTCTGAGCAGCTGACCTTAACACCTTCAGCTCCTTCTGGAGGTAGAGCAGATACTCTGTGGCTGAAGTAAACAAGGACATAATTTTCAGGCAGGACATTCCGAGGGCTTGGAGTTCACCTCCCAGTAGCCAAGGGCAAAGGCCAGACCTGTCTTTGGTATGATTCTCTACTATATACTATCATATTAAAATCCATTGGCCTATCCTTGTTTCTGAATGGATATTTTACCCATGCATGACTCTGTAGTATTATAACTTGGTCATTTAGAAAATAATTGGTTGGCTGAATCTATGCACACCTTTCAAATGTTAAATTTTAAAGTAGAAGCTGTCAGGCTTACAGTGGATATGGGTTTTCCAACATTCTGATTTTGACTTAAAAGCATGCATTTTATCATTAGCAACAAATACTTTTAGTGGTTTTCTTTGAAGTATCAGGCTCATTTTATTTTTTGTAGCATCTTCCTACCAAGTATCCAAATTTGAATAACCATAGTTTGTTAGTTATTCTTTTACATAAAAATGGTGTTTAGATTTAAAAAACCATCTGATTCAGGTCATAACTCAAGCAGTCACAGAAGTGCTTTTCTTGTGACATCAGACTTCAGTATGAGCAGACGGGCTTTATGCATCCCATTTTTCACATAATATTTTTAAAGTGTGCTCAGGAGTTCAGGTTTAATAAATCAGTGCTCTTTACTACTTCATGAAGGACATTTTAAAGTGAAATTACCTTTTTAAAAAAAAATGCTATGAGTGTCTGGCAGTCAAGAAACAAAATGACTGCTGGTATAGTTTGGTACCATTTGCCTTGAATTTTGCAAAGGTGCCGGCAGTTTTATCTACCATTGCTGTTATGCCATCAGAGGAAATGCCAGCATAATAATAAAAAAAAAGGCAAATAACATCTTAGTGTTATTATAAAAATAGTTTTGATCTTGGGACTCCCTTGAAAAGGTCTCAAAACTCCAGTGACCCTTGGAGCACATTTTGAGAACCACTGTTCTGAATAAAATGTGAGATGATTATTTTTGTGCAGGATGACGTGAAAATGAATAAACTTTGCCTTTTCAGTTCTATCTGTTCTCATTTACCTATTAAGGAAAGTAGTGACTTTTAAACTCAATATTTTTTCTTTACTCTTTAATAGAAACAATAAGTGAGAAGCCAGATAAATACAATGTTGACCATTCTAAAGTACACTCTTATGATAACCAGATAAGCTTGTTTCTTGCTAACTTGGTGTTTTAATTAGGAACTATTTAATAATTAATTGTCAAAGTATCTCATAAGTGTTTTTGAATTATATAAGCCTTTCAAACCAGGAAGCCAAGTTGAACCCACATATTGAGGTGGGGACATCTCTGACTAAGGTAATAATAAAGTATAAGTAATAGTAAGTCAAAGAAAGTTCTTCATAGTTAAGACAGAAACCGAGAATGTATGAATATAATTCTTCTTTCTTCTCATGAAAATAAGATTATTTTCTTTGAAAACGGAAACTTTGTACCGTGGCATATTCCCTCCTTTTTAGTATCTAAGCATGGTTGCCTTCTCAGTTTAAATTTTAGTAATTATTGGTTTACTTTGGAAGGTCACCCTCAGTGAGAAAATTCTGCAGCAGAATAGCGATCTCCGTTGAGTAGTGCCATTGATCCAAGTATTAGAGTGGTATTTTTAGCTTAAACCCTGTAACTTGCTTACTTGATGCAAAGATGTTAAAAATAATAGAAGGTAATTTATAAAGTCCCATATTATAAATGTGAAATATATCTTGTTCTTATTTTGAAGTTCTTTGAACTGTTAACTTGAAAGATTTTTTTGTTCTACCTCTATATTTCAATCTGTTGATCGGCCCTTGTCTGTACTTCCATGAAGTTTTTTGTGTTAGGGAGGAAATAATTCTGCTGGAAATGGGAAGTTGCCATAGCATTTGCAAATTCGTAACAAGTAATGTTCCAGTTAAATACTCTGCCCTTTACTTTGTCTTTGCTTCTCTAGTTACATTCTCCTGTACCATTTTCTTACCTTGAGACTGCAACATTGCAAAATAAATTACATAATTTGGTTTTTCTCTCCCCATAATAGAAGTGTTGGAATAAATTCTGTGGTCTATAAAATGTTCCAATTAGCTCTGACCAGTATGGCTCACTCAGTAGGTTGGGCGTTGTCCTGCAAAGCTAAGAGTCGCTGGTTTGAGTTCTGATCAGGGCACATGGCTAGGTTATGGGTTTGATCCCTAGTCAGGGTGCATGTTTCTCTCTCACATCAATGTTTCTCTTCCTCTCTTTCTCCCTCCCTTCCCCTCTCTCAAATAAATAAATAAATAAATAAATAAATAAATGGATGAATGAATGAACAAATAAATTTAAAAATAAAACGTTCCAATTTGCATTGAACAGTGCTTGGGACATAATAGATCAGTAAGTTTTTGTTGAATATGTGAATGAAAATTACAAGTTGGACACCAGTCAATGATTTTTAACTCTGTTTAACAAATATTTATTCCATTTCTATTGTGTACATGACAGATTGTTAGGCACTAAACATTAAAATTTTAGGATATTAATTCTATTTCTTTTATTCATTTATTCAGCAAACCTTTATTTGTGTCTGCTTTGTATTAATCACATTATATTTTAAAAATTTGATTAGTTTTCTCTCTGAAAACAGTTTTTAAAAGAGCAAAGTAAATTAACTTGATTTTTTTATCTTGCGATCAGATTTTTATTAGTACACATCTGTCACATAGTGCTTTTAGATGGAATAATTTCAAACTTTCCATGAACAGCTAAAGTTTTTCAAGTTATATTGGGATGGGTAAGAGTTGAATGAACTAGGAAATAAGATTCAGTTTCATTTCTGCTTGAGGAAATCTTTTTTTATTCTGTATTGAATTAAAAGTTCTAGATGCAGGAAGTGGTTTAAGATAAAGAGAACAGAGAGAAGAAGAGTATGCCCCCATGTGTAGGAGCCCCGGCCACTCTTACGTTAGCGTCCAAGAGAAAGCGGCCCCAGGCACAGCACACGGGGTAAGGAGAGTTCCAGGCACACTCAGCGCAGTGCTCTGGCTGGGGCTGACCTCGGGGTTTTGTGTTCATGGCTGATTCCTTCAAGGTGATTAATATGCAAATGTTGCTACCATACTTTTTAAGCTAGGAATTATTGATCCTGACTGGTTATCAGAATCACTTAGAGAGGATCTGTTTTTGCCTTGCCGATTTATTTGTACTATTTTTGTTAAACAATACACAAAGTTTGTAAAATCAAACAGGACCAAAAAACTTTTGAGTGTCCCTTGCCTCACCCTCCTCAGTTCTTAGTTCTATTTCTCAGAGATAATAATTTTTAATACATTTCACATTTTTAAAATATTTACTGCCATATTTTTACTTAAAATCTTATACTACTACTCCTGATTTAACGGACCCTCTGGAGGTGGCAGCTGATGAGAGACACAAACAAACTCTTTTCTCAAACATTGTTACATATGTTGGGTCTGTAGGTTCAAGGTTATGACAAGCCGTAACATTTAGACCATGAGTTTGGTTATAACGTGTTCTGTAATGGTGTGTGATATTTGAGAGTAAATTGTATCTTAGAGATACAGCAAACTCCAAAGTCAGTGTTGGTGTAGTTGTTTTTTTTGTAAACTTTGAAGTCAGTTTTTTTTTTTTCCCATTTACCATTGAAAATGTCTGGAAAAATATATCAGCTCGATAAAGAGATGTTGAGGAACTTTAACGACTGCTACTTGAGTCACTTATCAAAATATTTTTGTGAGTGTTATGAAAGTATTTATGCCTCAAGCAAAGCAATGTTGTTTGCAATGACTGTTACAAATGTTTTACAAAGCCAACTATTAAAGATTCTGATTAATATAGGCATTTTTGGTTGTATTTTTTAGCAATATACATGTTACCGTTATTTGAAAAGAAAAATGTTTATTCTTTGTTTCTATATTTCTTTAATAATTTCTAGATTGTAACTGAAAATAAAATAATCTATTTTCTTATATAAATATAATAAATGCAAATTTGCAGTGTGTTTAGATTTTTTTTTTTTTGCATTTTGGCACATGCTAGCAATAAATGTGTCACAAAGATACACACAACCTATGCTGTAATCCTTTTGACCGCAACCTCCACAGGTTAAACATTATTTTGTCTTTGACAGATGTAGATTTAGTTATTTTATACACTCTCTTCTGTCTTCCATTCTCACAATATCATATTACATTTTATTGCACTTCTAATTCCCACAAAATTGAGTTAGGTATCCTTCCTTTATGTACCCATGGGGGGAAAAGCCAAAGCCTGTGCTTCGCTCTGTGGTAGCAGATTATTGTGATTGCCCGCTTGCTTAACCTGTATTTCCTCACTAGACATAAGTTCATCAAAGACGAGCACTCTTTGTTTCCTGTTAGTTAAAGTGCCTGGCACAAGGTAGGCATGTAATAAAGGCATTTTTGTTGTTACTGAATTGATGTTCGTAAGCTAGCATTTAAGATTTTTCACAACCTGGCTTCTGCCTGCCTTTCCAGGTTCTCTGACGTTGCTCATGCTGTTGCTTCCATCTACCAGGGGTGTCCAACCTGTGACCCGCGGGCCGCATGGCTATGAATGTGGCCCAACACAAAATCATAAATTTACTTAAAACATTATGAGATACTTTTGTGATATGTGTCGCAGTGTATTTAATGTGTGGCTCAAGACAACTCTTTTTCCAGTGTAGGCCAGAGATGCCAAAAGGTTGGACACCCCTGATTCTAGACCCTCTTCATCATCTTTCTGGAAAAATACCATGTTCAAACCTCACTTAGTGTATCCTCAGTGAAGTCTTTCTGGAACTCATGAGCATAAGTTAATAGGTCTTACACTTTTGTTCCTGGAGCTACGATTTAGTTATTGTAATAGGAGCTTGAGATCTGGAATCAGGCCTGGAATCTACACTGGTTCCATCACTTACTAGCTGTGTGACTTTGGACCAGCTAGATTATTTCTTCAAACTTAAGTTTTCCCATATGTAAAATGGAAATAATTGGGTTATTATGAAAGATTTTAAAGTACGTGCACATGAGGCCCTTAGCACAGTAATTGACACAAGAGGAAGAGCTCATTAAATGTGAACAGTTACTGTTATTAACTGTAGTGCGTAAGCTCACGTATGGTTATCGCTACATTTGTCTCCTGGCTAAACTGTGTCCTCAGGGTCAGGAACAGGGTCTTACTTAATAATCAGAGCCCCACTTTCTGGCAAATGCCTGGCCCAAGACTATATGGATTGTTGCGAAAATAAATGAATATCAATATATTTTTTTGGTTATTGTTGCAATGACTTTCTTTTCACTACAAATGAGCATATTTGCAGTGCTTTGCAGTGCTTGGCACATAGTAGATTCTTAATCCATTACTGTGTTAGTGAACATGTGACCAAACCCAGGTTGGTGATACTTACTTACTGTATCATTTATAGTTTGTTTGATTTATTCATCTCTTGATTTTGTTTTTTTCTTTATGTACATAATTTCTCTTGCTATTACACTACAGTGAAATAGTTTGACCAAATGTTCTCAACGGCTTTAGTGATCAAAAGGAATAATAATAAAAAAAAAAAACCCAGAATATTCTGTTTTGCTCCAAATAACGTGGTGATTTTTCCTTCCAGAAACGAAATCCTGAAGTTCGACATGTCGATTTGGAGATATTATAGATTCGATGGAATGAATCACTTCGGAACAAGCCTCGGAATCGAGTTTGCTGAGCCTTCTCTCCCACACTGAAGGAGTTAGCGCCATTCAGAAGCCGTTTTTTTTTTTTTTTAAGATGAAGAAAATAGTTTATGTAAAGAGCAATTCATCAATCCACAGAACTAAAACTACTTCTTCTGAGAGACACATCACACACTGAATCAGTTTGAAATCATGTTTTCATGGTTTAGTAGGGAAACATTTTTGTTAAATCGATGATAATTTCTCATTTTGGCCTGTCAGAGTATACTGTACCTTGCAATCATGTTTCCTTTCTTCACGTTGGTAAAAGTAAGCAACATCCGTAGGATTTTGATTTTTTCATTTGGTTTCCATGGAAGGTTTCACTCCATCCAAACCTGCCAATCTTGAACATGCTGGCTAAGTCTTGGTTTGTGGTTTTTAATAGTCACTCCGTTTCAGCCTGCCTGCCTGCATAGAATGTGGACATTATTTCTACATACCTTGTAATTTTGCCCCGAGCACTAAGAGGAACAATCTCCTAACCTGATTATCCATAAATGTTCATTCCAGAATTGGATTAGTGACTGAATTGAAGGAAGGCCTTTCAATACACTCTTTAAGGTCATCGTAGTTGCCATTTTGTAAATTTTCTTATCTTTCATTTGCTTTTTTTTTCTTATTTGGTTTAATTTTTCTAATGTAAAAGATATAAAATAACCCTAGGTTTTCTATGGGCCAGTGTAATGACTGGTTTTTTGTTTTGTTTTGTTTTTTTTAACTGGGTTCAGTGCCGTCATATGTATTTACTAGGACATAATGTGTTTATAAGTATTTTGACATTCTGTAAAATGGACTAGAAATATTTATAATTTTATAGACAGGACAGCATTTATTTTTAATTTATTTAAAAAGAGGCAGTACTTATGTAAATCTGAACTATGGGATATTTCTTGCTTTAAGAGAAAGAGTAAAGTAAATCTCTTATGCAGAAACTTGTGGCCATGATTTTGTATAATATCACAGTGAGTAGTGTGTCTGTAACACGAGTTTTCTTGCAGTTACAAGTGGACATTTAGCATAATACAAGGTTATAGTATTATGTAAGTAGCTTTCTAACGATCATAAAGTATCAAGGTGAGAAAACCAAAATTCAGAAATTGAAAATTTAGTGCAAAACTACAGCTCTATCTCCATTCATCAAACAACTCATATGCACTTTAAATTGTTCAGGTAGCACTGAGCACCGTCCATGCGAGAGAGGTGGCTGAGTGATCTCTTTGCTGGATGAGGGAGTGCTTGGCATAAGGACCTGACTACCCGTATGAGGTCAGTTTCTAAAGCTCACTGCTAGAAACAATTTTAAAAATTTTGATTAAGAGGTTTTTTGACCCAGAAATGTCATTTACTGAAAAATTGTGAAAATTTACATTGTAGTACCTTTTTTTTTACCATTACTGAGCATTTTGCATGCTGTACACTTTAAGTGAAATAACATTCCAGTTTTATTTTTTCAAAATTATTTTATATGTATACATATACATACACAATTGGGTTCTCTGTTCTTATGGTTTCAAATTCTTCACTCCTCCTTTTTTCTGAAACTGCTTTTTACCCATTGTAATTCCCTCTACACGTCACGGTCTTCTCCCCTCCCCTTTCGCACCTGCCATTTGTTGTTCCGTGCCGCTGCCTTATGGGAAGGCACCAAATTATATCCAAGCCCCTCCTGGTAAAATCACTCTGAAAATCTTCACATTGCTAGACAAGAATAATTTAACTCATTGTAAAAAAATCTAAAGTTGATGTGCAGAAGTTATTCCAAATGGTAGATTTTTTAGGACTCTAAAGGAAGCCAATTCCTGATATTTCTGAGTTTTCTAATCTGATTTGATTGAGGTCATACCTATTCTTAAATAATAATTGAAGGCTTATGTTTCTGTCTTATTTTCAGTGCTGTTCTGCACTGATATTTTACAGTGTGTTTAAGCAAAATTTGATATGAAGAAGTTCAGCATATCAAGCAATTTGAATATTTTTATGGAATCAGGAAGTGTATGACATCTCTGGACCTTTTTTCCTTTTAAACTGGTCAAATTTGAATTTGAAAACCAAGGAA
Organism: Micronycteris hirsuta; assembly: GCA_004026765.1. Classification (NCBI taxonomy): domain Eukaryota; kingdom Metazoa; phylum Chordata; class Mammalia; order Chiroptera; family Phyllostomidae; genus Micronycteris; species Micronycteris hirsuta. Next base: position 52,425 of record PVJI01010248.1, read on the forward strand.
TTTGGACTTTTCTCTTTAAAAATAAGATAATATTTTGTTTGGGGTTCTTGTTTTTTTCACATTAGTAGTTCTTACTTTAAGTCTTGTCCGGATCCATATCATTTGAATATTTAGACATTTAAGTCTCAGTATTTTCAAGGAAAATAGCTTCTGTAGTAGAATACTTGCAAAAATAGTGTTGGGCGGAGAAGAGGGCCATCAAGGGCCTGTGACTCCTCTTTGTGCCGAGCTGAAATCTGGGAACTTCCGGGGGCGGAGTACTCTCGTGTTCAGCTGTGGCTGAGACTGGCTCTCTGATCAGGTCCCACACCGGGGCGAGGTGGCACACTGTTTAGACCATGGAGGAGGGAGGTAGGGAGAGGGAGTGATGGAGACCTGTTTTTAAGTGGACCATGTTGGTGGCCAACAGTATCCAGTTCCAAAAAGGAGGATTCCTGAAGATATAAAGGAAACCAAACTAGGATCAGATCGGAAGTTTTTCCCCCCCAGAAGTTAATGTCTTCATATATCATCTTCCCCACACAACAAATAACCCAGAATAACAAAATGGGATAGGACTTGAATTTGGAGTATATTATTTTAGTGCAACCTTAATTATCCTAGAATTTGGATAATGCTTTTTGCCAAAATTATAGCATCTAAAGAAAATGGCTTAAGTCTTAAATCTGATAACTTTTTGAGATAGAATGCTGGGAACTACAGAAAATTGCACAAGCATTTGGAATTAATACTATCTCAAATTGTATTTGTCAAGCTTTGGCATATTTAAAAAAATGTGATGACCCCCAATTTGCCAAACTGTCAGAAGTCAGTGAAGCAAAGAATTGAAGGTAAAATGTTGATTCAAAGATTGTCTGTCCTAAATTCCTTGTTCATGTCTCTAAAATGGAACTATGGAAGGTATTTATACAGAAAATTGGTCTTGCAGCCTTTATATTTGCATTTAAGTTACTAGCATTCCTAGGCTTGGTTTTATGGAAAAAGAGAAATTTTGTTTCTGTTACATTGTATTTCAGTTGGATTGAGATGGTCCTGACCCCTCAGAATGCTTTTTTCCTTAATAAATGTCTTATGTAAATAAGAGCAGTTCACTATTAGTTTGGGATTTTTTTCCCCCGATAAATGTTTTTTAAACATAAATCCTTCTTTACCTCATGTGTTAAGAACTAAACTCTAATCGATACATTTTACCTTAAAAATTATGGCTATGTTTTTGAACAGAATTTATTACTCAGTATGCTTGTTAATTTGTAAGTTTCTGGTTTTACAAAACCAATATACAACAACTCAAACATGTTATAATCAGTTTTCAGTATAAAGAGAACTATTATTAATATACTGTTAAGATGTCATGTGTTTGCTACAGCACAGATCTAAAAAGGTATGTCTTAGTGGTAGATACTATTACATTTTGATAAACTACAGCAGAATACAGAATTATGTCTTTAAGTGCTTGTAGAGGTTTAAAAATAGATTTTAAAGTAAAAACATACCTGTTTATATTATAGTGGCTATTAATAGGATAATTTGAGCTAGTTGTACCAGGTACCATTTTACATACATAAACCTACTTAATCCTTATACGAGCCAGTGAAATATGGGTTGTTATTCACAGTTTTGCAGATGAGGAAACGGAGACACACTCAATACACAGCCTGTCTGAGGGTGTTCCACTGTTAAGGAGCTGGGTCAGGATTTGAAATCAGTCTAGTTCTACAAGTCACTCTACTGAGAGGAAGAGCCCAAGTGAAGTAATACTATATAGAAAGTGGAAACAAAATATTCATTTTGTTATAGGCAAATGAATTAATTTTCAGTTGTCAGAACAACTAGCCAGATCTAACTTGGACTGTTTGACTGCTGGAGATGGAGAAGTCAGAACAGGATTAGAGCAGGATGTTGATGTTTTATGGAAAGCAAGGAATTGTCTGTTACTTTGGAGATTTGTTTTCAAGCATTACTTATAGGCTACCTTATAGACATACCCAGAAGATAATATTTAGTTCAACTACCAGTCATTGACTTGAACCATATAGGAAAGAAATTTAGGACAAGGTGTGGAAATAGCATTAATCAAAATTTCAAAAATTATTTTAAAATTGTATTTGATCTCTAGGTACCCATTTATTTTTCCCAGAGGCAACTAATGTTAAGTTTATAATATGTATTTCCTCTATTCTACCAGATGATAAGCCACATAGACATTAATGGATCTTCTTACAATTTGAAACGTACACAGCCAATTTTCAGAGTTTTGTGTTCACTGAAAATCTTTATATCAAGAGGATATGACAGTGGTGCAATTTACATGTAAATTAATTAAAGACCATTAAAAATTCAGTTCCCCAGTTGGTATAACCACATTTTCATGTGCTTAATAGCTACATGTTGCTGGCTAGTGGCTACCCTGTTGGAGAACGCAGATGGAACATTTCCGTTACCACAGGAAGTTCTTTTGGACAGCACTAATATGGTAGAATAAAGTAACCTAATCTCTCTTTAGTGTTTGAGAGCAGCTTTATAGTGTACAATAAAATAGTGCCTAGTTTTTGTCGTTGGAGTCAAGGGTTAAGAAATTCTAGCTTAGTACTTAGAAATGTATGGATATATAATTAGCTCTTGAGCTAAAACTTGAAGCTCCCAACTAGTGTTACTTAGAACAAGTAAATTTTTCATCTTCAAAGTAGTTTGAACTTGCCTGGCTGGGTAGCTTAGTTGATTAGAGCGTCGTCCTGGACCAAAAGGTTGCAGGTTCCATCCCTGGTGGGGGCATGTGTGCGAGGCAACTGATCAGTGTTTCTCGCTCTCAAATCAATGCACATATCCTCAGGTGAGGATGTAAGAAAAATGAACTTCAACTCTAATTCAAGTACACAATCAACATTCTGAATGTTAAGTAACAAGTCAACCCTAAAATGTGTTCTTGAGCCATTAGAAATTCTTACCCAGGTTAATTATATGATTATGAAGGTTAATGTTAACTTACATGGTGTTTCATCAAAGAGCTAAATCAGTTTGACGACACGTCATCTAATGATGATGAAACTCTGAGGACTGGGGGGCCCAAATAGTGAGAAAGGGAGGAGTCACGGGTTTACCACATTTTATATAAGAAATAAGTTCCTGGAAGTTGTGTAAATTAAATATTTTAAAATAGGTACTTTTAAAAGCACTTGAGGAAATCACAATTTTTAAAAATCCTTTTGTAACATGAATGCTATTATCTCTGTTGTTAAATCAGTTTAAAGGAGATTGACTAGCTTGCTCCTGGAACTGTGGCAGATCAGGCTGAGGTTAGAAGGATTTTAAGGGGTTGGGTGATCAGTAGTATTGGAATTCTAGGGGATTACTTGGATTGGTTTAATTTCCTTGTGATACTTATTATATGGATATACAGCCCATGACAACATTTATTGAGCACTTACTATATACTGTTGTCCAGAAAGTATCCATCCATGTAATATGAAAAATAGAGACATTTATTGAAGAAGATATAAGAAACATTGGACACAAAACAATGGTGCCTCAGTCCCCTTCAAAGTTTGCACCTTGGGACCTCACACAGTTCTCCCAGCGTTTCTTCTGCTGTTCAAAACACTCTACAAAATCCTTTGTTGGAATCGCCATCAGCTGCCCCATCGTATTTTCCCGAATCTCATCAGTGGTCTGAAATCTCTTCTCTTTCAAAGGTGACTTTAGTTGTGGGAAAAGCCAGAGGTCGCAGGGTGCCAAACTGGGTTGTAGGGAGGCTGAGTCACGTGGGTGATTCGATGTGTTGCCAAAAATCTCTGCACAAGAGGTGATGCATGAGTGGGTGCATTGTCATGATGAAGCTGCCGATCACCAGGTGCCCATGGCTGTGGCTGTTTATTGTATTACATCTCTCAACCGTCAAAGAAAGTGAGATAGTACTCCTTATTGTTTGGCCCGAAGGAGCGTACTCATGATGGACTACACGTTCCCAATCAAAAAACACAGTTAACGTGGTCTTGATCTTGCTGCGACTTTGCCGTGCTGCCTTTGGGGGTGGAGAACCAGGCGACTCCCATTGGGATGACTAGGCCTCCGTTTCGGATCATAGCTGTAGAATCACGATTCAGCTCTGTTTACGACCTTCTGGAGGAAATCTGTTCATTGGTAGCAGTTTGAGTTGTCATTAGCAACTGCAGCATGATGTGCCTTCTGCTCTGGTAGCAGAAGCCACAAACGAATTTTGCGATGACACATTTCATGCTGAGATCCTGCATCAAAATCTCAGCTACAGTAGTTTTGGAATCCCCAGATCAGCTTCTGCTCATAGTCGCGCACTGTCAGTCATCAATCTTTGTTGATTGCAGCCTGCACACGTTCAGCAGTCTCAGGTGTTCTGCTTGCTGCAGGCCTCCCAGAACGTGGACCACTTTCAACTCATTCTCAACCATCTTTGAAGCATTTGTGCCACACTTTCATTTATGCCGCACTCATTGCATCATCCCTGAAAGCCTTCTGAATTGTCCAAATAGTTTCTATAGAGGACTGTTCGAGCTTAACGTAAAATCTGATGCAGCTTTGGCTCTACTCGCTCATTTTGAATGTAACAGCTACACAGTACACATGCTCACTCAGCATCTACTGCCCCCACTGACTAGTACAGTGAAGTCGTTCACACAGGCACATTCCAGTCCGCTCTGGCTGCCAGGTTAACATCAGTGTCACGCAAACCATTCTCATTAAGAATGGCTGGACTCTTTCTGGACAGACTATTGCATACGTGTGTGTATATATATTTGTGTGTGTGTGTGTAGTACTAGATGCCAGTGGGACCCTTCAAGAAGAAGGAAGACAATGCAGTACTGTCAACCAGATAAACTGAATCACTCCTGTTGGTCAAGGGTATATATCTCCTCCAGATAATCTCTCCTCTAAGAACCAGAACAGGAAATTACTAATGGCTGTGATCTCTGGCTTCCTTAGGATCACTGAGGCCTGCCTGGATCAGAGAAAGCAGTTGGTAATTACAGGCCAGTGATGGCCTGGCTATTTCAAGTATAGAAGATGTTGGGGTCCTAATATGAATTCACTTAATGGGAGGTATTCTGAGCAACGAGCATAAAGAATTAATTTGTGTTTGGTTTTCCTGATTTACTTGAGCTTCCTAAGTAAGTTTGACAATGTGTAAGGGCTTCACAAAATTTCTGGATTTTCATAAATACGCTGTTACCTCTCCCATCTTAGAAAAACAGGCTATAACATCCATACACGCAAAAACCCCTAAAAACAAAAAACTCTTCAACTGCTTTCCCATTTCTGTTTCCCTTTACAGCAAAACTCAAGGGAGTTGTCTGTCCTTGCAGCTCTCCTTCCATTTTTCCCAGAAGCCCACTCTAATCAGGCTTTTGTCAGTCCCTCTCTGCTCACCCTGTCCTTGACCTCTGTCCTTGACCTCCATCCTAAATACAGTGGTAAATCTTAAATTCTCACCTGACTTGACCTGTTAGCAGCATTTGACACTGAATTCTTTGGCTTCCAGAACTCCACTCTGAGTTCACCTACCTCTCGGGTGACTTTCTTCCAGTGTCTTTTGTGAGTTCTTCCTTAGTTCACTTACCTGCAAGCATTGGAGGGTGCCAGGGCTAGTCTCTTCTCTGTCCACACTCACTCAGTGACCAGTTCAATCCCATTACTTAAGAAACCATTATTTAAACCTAAGCCTTGAACCCTAGACCCAAATCCGGGTGCCTACTTGACATCTCCACTTGGCTGATGTGGTAGATTACAAGGTTGTTCCCAATTAATTATTCACTGCCGTTGTGTAAGAATATTGCCCGTCCCCGTTGAATACTCATCCCATTGCTATGTGATTTGGAGTACCTCCCATTGATATTAGGCTTGGTTGTGCAACAGGCTTTGGCTGATACAACGTGAGCGTAAGTGCCTTATGCTATGTCCGAGCAGATATTTGAAGAGCTGTTGCACTGTTCTGCCATAGCTGTCTTCCCCCTTCCATGAGAGTGGTATGGTCCAGGTAGGGGCTGCTTTTCAACCCGGATTCTTGAATGAAAGACCCAGACCAGAAAGGCAACCAATTCGCAACCAATGTACTGTGAGCAACCCTGAGATCACTAATATCTCAAACCACATATCCAAAAGCAAAACCTTCAATTTCTTCACCTTCAAAAAATCTTTCACAGTTTTTCCCTTCTCAGGAAATGGTATTTTTATCATTTCAGTTTCCCAAAACTTTGGATTCATGCCTAACTCTATTGCATTTCTTAAACAGTAGACACTGAACACCTGACCAACATCCACTGATAGATATTTTGAATCCATTTATCATCTCAATTATTATCTTAATGTCAGCCATCATCATATCTCACTTGAATTTTCAAAAGAGCCTCTTAACTGGTTTCCTCCATCACCCTAGTCCACACATTCTATTTCAACACAGCAGCTTGTCATGTTTTGAAAATATGTCAGATTATGACATTTCTTTTCTCAGAGCCCTCCTATGGCTTCATCTCACACAGAATAACAAAGTCCTGACAAGGCTTACAAGTCCTCCCTCGTTTCCCCACTCTCTCTCTGACCCTGTTCTCTCTGTTCTTTCCCTCACTGTTGCAGCCAGACTGGACTTTGGGCTTTTCATACACCCTAAGCGTGCTCACACTGGGGCCTTTACACCGCCTGCAGTATCCCGTCACGTACCTGCACAGCATGCCTCTTCAAATAGCCGCTCAAATGCCGCCTTATCAATCCGGCCTTTCCTCATTGATATGCCCCTTATAGAATGGCACCCCCTCCCCGTTTCTCCCTCCTCTCCCTACTTTCTCCCTGCTTTGTTTTTGACCATTGCGTTTTGTTGCCTGGCATACTGTAATTTCGCTCTTGTTTATTCTCTGCCTCTCTCTGCTAGAGTGGAACATCCATTGGAGCTGGCTCTCCAGCCACTGGCATGGCAGCTGACACGCAGTGGGCATGCAGGGATTATCTGTTGAATAAGTGGGTGTGGTGTGCGTGCGCTGGTCTCTAGGGGTACAGAGATCAGAGAGACTTAGAGCAGGTTTGTGAGGTAGGCATGCTGATGGGCCACCTTTGTGGTGGGTGCTTTTGTCGTAGGTATCAACGCCTGGAAAATATTCCTACTTTTGACTTAGTCATTCCACTTCTAGGAATACAATCTAAGGAATACAGTTGCTTCAGTATGAAAAAACTTAGGAAAATGGTTAAATATGGCATACTTATAAAGTTGAATATAGTGGAGTCTGGGAAGCAGTTTGTGCAGAATATTTAATAATATGGCAAAATGCTTATAGTAGAAAATAAGAACACACACCTAGCACTTCAAGTTGTTGCTGCTAGGGTTGGGTTTCAGGTGGGAGATGCCCTTTAGTTTTTATTGTGCGCTCCACAAACATTTTTATAAGCAACCATTAGTTTTGTTAATTTTAGAAAATGCTTAAGACTCTTTGGGGAAAAATAGGAACAGGATACATGGCTATATTCAAAATAATTCCAATTTTGTGTACATAGAAAAAGGACTGAAAGGAAATATACTAAATATTAACAATGCTCAAAAATGGGTGATTTTTCTTTTCTCTCTTGTTATTTACATATTTCCTACAATGAGCTTGTCTTTTGTAATAAAAAGGTAATGAAAAAGGAACAATTTTTTTCATCTTCTTGAGATCATTGAAAACATTACAGTGTCATAAAACTAAGGTGTAAAAATCCTTGAATTAAAATTATATTTTTCAACTTGGGTTATCATCATTAGACTTCAAAAGTCTCCCGCGGGAATTCCCACCCCTGGTAATAGGGACATGCACTGTCGGAACTCAGCACGGTGGTGGTGTGCCCAGCTCTGCTTATTCAATCTGAAATATTCTCGGATCTCCCTGTGGGTCATTTGAAAAACAGTATGTTTGTTAAGACTGAAAAAGAAATTTTAAACACTGAGACTTTAATTTTTACATTCACTCAACAAATATTTTTTTGAGTGCCCTGCGTCACTAGTCTTATTATCCCGTAACTACCTAGGCAGTGTGGGTAGGAACGCCTCCTCCCGGACGTGCCCTTTGAGGCCAGACACAGAGAGGGAGGGGTGCAGAGTGCACTAGGCAAGAGGGACAATGGGTGCAACAATGTGGCTACTGATTTCCGATCGGTACCCATGTCTCATCAGGCTAGCACAATATTATTCTAACAGGAAGCTCAGCGTGCATTTTCATTCCTGAGAACACCGTCCCTGAGTGTCCATACAGATGGTCCGTAGCCTTCAGTGTTGAGTGAATTCCATTCTGCTCCATTTCTGCTGGGTCTGGAGAATCATAATGGATCAGAGTCTCCTGCCTGTTTTGAAATGGAATATATAGTGTCTCTTGTGGTATATTTAACTTGTTTCTTCGTAAGTGTAGCTTCAAGGTATTGTTTCTTCTTGGAGTCGGAATTGTGATTTATCCATTCTCAGTAGAAATATTAAATAAATCTGAGAAAACTCTCAAACCCATTTTTATTGTAATTTTTCTTATTGAATTCCAGATGTAGCCTTCAGATGATCAAGTAAGAGATGAAAGGGAGGTGGCTGGTAAACGCAGATCGAAGCAATTTAAAATTTATAGGCAGTGTGTATTTGATATAGAATTTCTCAGTTTACTCTCAAAGTGAAAAAGTTCGGCCCTCCAAAAAGGAAAGAAATACGTGTCACAGCTGTTCCCACCTCATTCGATCTGTGGGACTTCTTTTCCGCCCAGCCCTGCGAGGCTCCTCCTGGGGCTGCTTAGTTGCCTTCACTTCTCTGCTGGCTGTGTCCTGAAGA
>PVJI01010249.1:0-61401 GCA_004026765.1 Micronycteris hirsuta
AAACAGTAAATATCTGTTAAATGACTAAATTGGGAATATTACTTTAAATGAAGACTCTTAGGCTCCATCCCTAGAAATTCTGAATCTGCATTTCTTAATCATCCACAGGTGACTGATGAGTGATCTGCCAGGCACCCTGAATCCCATTCTTGGAGTACTGCAAGGCTGTCCCACTTAATCTCACATTAATGCACACAGAAACCTCTGAATTGACCCTGAGACTCGAAAGAAAGAGAAGTGAAGCCTCCTCTGGGAAACATTACAGAAGTCAACTCTAGATGACTTATATTCAATAGAGAACATAGCCATTTTACTAGAATTGGCCCAGAACTAGACACATAATATTCCTAAACAGTGAGGAGGGATTAAGTACATATAATTCTTAATTTATTATGCTTCCAGAGCTAAAACACTAATTAAATCCATAGACTAAAAAAATTAAAAATTAAACCTCATCTATTAAATCAAGTCATATGATTTAGCAGCATCAATTTAATGTTTTCCTCCTCCTTCCTTTTGTGTTTACTGTGGTGCAAACACCAAGAGACAGGAAAATGACTAAATTGCAAATAATCAAATGTAAAAAATATCCTTAGTTTCATAAAAAAAAAAAAAAAAAAAAAAAAAAAAAAAAAAAAAAAAAAAAAAAAAGAATGTAGCAGCATAAAAAATTACCAGGCAAGTTTATAGCATTTAATGCTCGTAAAAAGGTCATCAGGTTCCAAAATTTTTGTAACTATATTGTAATATTTAAGAAACAGTCTAATTTGACTCCCTATACATAAGTACTTTCATTCTTCCTTTATATTTTACTAAATTTAAGTCATTCTAAAACATTCATCAGGATAAAAACCAACAGTTTTTACTTTATTTAATATGATTCACATTCCAACTTTCTTTTATGTTAATAGATAAATATGCTTTTATCTTTTTCAGATAAATAAAAAATAAAACCAAATTAAAGGAGTTTACCTTTAGTTACCAGTATTCATTTTAGCATTTACTGAAATGGCAGTCTTTTGCCATATGTTCTTCATTCTATGTAACTCCTTGAGTCACATGAGGAGTTAAGAGACCCTTAAGAGCAAGAAGCCTTCAAGTGATCTGAGCAGCACAATTATCATAATCAAATGGTTCTACATCATGTTTTGAGATTTCTGAAAAACACATATTCCATCATTCTGAATATATAAAAAGGTATAATACCCTCTAACTTCCTCTTTGGTTTATTTGTCAGAGAAATCCCTCACCTGAGTGGCTTACTCTCTGGGTCCACATCAGTAAAGCCCATCTCCTCCAGTTTGCAGCGCCTGTACCGTTCGTAGTGCCTACAGTGGGTCTGTTCTCGCAGATCCTCCATGTTTGTGCAAATGAGCATTTCCCGGAGCTTTACAAAGTCACAGTGGTTTTCATTCTCCACTAACAAGAAAAACAAGAAACAGCAACACAAGTTTTTAATTCCTGACACACAATTAGTATTTGTTGAATGAATGAGTAAATGAAAATATGTGAAATAACAACCAGTGAAATGGTAAGTCTGCTTAAGAGCTATGATTATTCTATACACACAATCAAGGAAAAAACTCTTATATAATACATACTGAATTATAGGCAACATTAATTATCAGGCTGAGAGATTTGCTTTAAATGTAGTAGCAAATGGATAAACAAAAAATCTGAAAGGAATGCACTGTATTATGTTACTATGGTCTCCAGTTATTTCACTAATACAGTGTTAGAAGTTTACAAACCATATTCAGGACACTTAACATAGTGCTGAAAATATATCTAACATTGTTTCACTTCAAAGTAAAACTTCAAAGTAGTAAACTGTGTACACTCAAGAATTCTATCTGTGTATAACTATCAAATTCTTTTTATACAATGCCACATTTACAATCCTGTGTTAGACAGTTAGTAAATAAACTTACATGGTCCTCTTACGTTTATGGTGACCAGAAGACTACAAACAAATGTTACTGTTTAAGCACAGTTATTTTTTAATATTTTTATACATTAAAATGTTAATTTTTAAAATATTTTCCATGCATTATAAAAGTTGTCAATTTAAAAAGGCAGCATTGGGAAAGCAGTACTAGAAGGGCAATCCATTCTCCATTAATTACCATCACAAGTAAATGAACCAGAAAGTACTAATTACTTACTCACTACAATGCTAAATAAATCTTAACATGTTTTTTAGTGGGTTGAGTGGTTTATTTTGGAAATAGCTGGCAATATTTTGTAGTAAAAATATATACATTTATAAGATGGTTTATAGAACCCTAGAGTTACCTAGTAATTAGTTTATGTATCATGTTTAAACACTACTATTTACACTCAAATTTTGTTCAAAGTGCCTGATCAGTTTGTTCCACCTTTTGAATGTCTTCATACACCTGAGCAGGTAATGGGGAGGCTCTGCCTGGTCTCTACAGACTTGATTAAATTGAATATGGCCAACTTTTCTGACAATGAATCATAATAAAAAATAAGCATCATCTCAAAGAATGTATTGAGTGCAACTTTGAGACTATTGGGTGACAAAAATATTTCTAGTCATTGTTTATCTCAATTACCTTGTACAATACCCCAAGGGTACTGGCGAGCTTTGACCATCTTATTTCCAACTTTTACCTCATCCATACTTCCTACAACAGCAAATGGCAAGTGTCCCTAGAAAGAAATCACAATAACAGAGGAAATTAATTAAATAGTAAATTTATTAAAATCAAATGATCTGCTCTGCCTCGGATTTTCAAACTTGACAGTGAATATGTGCCAATTCTACTACAAGAGTCATTTTCAGACCCTATAAAGAAAATAATTTATTAAATATGCCCTATATAAAAAGTATTATGCGTAGAAATATAAGAAAAAAATTCCAGACTTATAGCTAAGATTGAGGCGTAGATAGATATGCTGTTCCTCCTTGCAAAACAAAAAGAAGGACAACAAATTTAAAAACAAAAAGCAACCAGAACTGCCAGAAATTCGAACTGTATGGAAGTCTGACAATAAGGAGTTAAAGAAGATTCATCCAGACAGGTAGGAAGGGCGGAGACAGGCAGCTGGGGTGGAGAGGACTCGCAGCAAGGCTGTGGCTATAGGACCTGGGTGGGTAAGTCAGCAGCTGGTGGAGAGGGCGGTCCCACATTTGTGTGCAGATAAACCAGGAGGAAAAATTGGGGAGTGAGATAGACCACCAAACACAACCCAGAGTTGCAGAGCAGGGAAATAAAGCCTCAGAATCTCTGACTGAAAAAACCTGTGGGCGTCAGAGTGGCAGCAGAAACTCCCAGCCTCACAAGAATTTGTCAGAGAGGCCCATAGGGTCCTAGAATGTACACAAACCCATTCACTCAGGAATCAGCACCAGAAGGTCCCAATTTGCTTGTGGGTAGTTCAGGAAGTGACTGAAAGCTGGCAGAGAGCTGAACAAGTGCATTGTTCCCTCTCGGACCCCTCCCCCACATAGAGCACCACGAAGCAGAGATATGCGTTGCTCCACACTGGCGAATACCCAGAGCTCCGCCCCATACTACATAACAGATGCATGGAGACAAAAATATATGGCCCAAATGAAAGAACAGATCAAAGCTCCAGAAAAAATACAACTAAGCAATGAAGAGATAACCAGCCTATCAGATGCAGAATTCAAAACACTGGTAATCAGGATGCTCACAGAATTGTTTCAGGGTGGTAGCAAAATATAAGATAAAGTGAAGGCTATGAAAAGTGAAATAAAGGAAAATGTACAGGGAACCAACAGTGATGGGAAGGAAACCAAGACTCAAATCAACGGTTTGGACCAGAAGGAAGAAATAAACAATCAACTGGAACAGAATGAAGACACAAGAATTCAAAAAATTGAGGATAGGCTTAGGATCCTCCGGGACAACTTTAAACTTTCCAACATCCGAATCATAGAGGTGCCAGAAGGAAAAGAACAAGAGCAAGAAATTAAAAACATAATGAAGGAGAACTTCCCCAATCTGGCAAAGCAAATAGACTTTCAGGAAGTCCAGGAAGCTCAGCAAGTCCCAAAGAAGTTGGGCCCAAAGAGGAACACACCAAGGCACATCATAATGACATTACCCAAGGTTAAAGAGGAGAGAATCTTAAAAGCAGCAACAAAAAGGAGACCGTTACCTACAGAGGAGTTCCTGTAAGACTCCCAGCTGATTTTTCAAAAGAAACCTTGCAGGCAAGAAGGGGCTGGAAAGAAGTATTCAAAGTCATGAAAGGCAAGGCCCTGCATGGAGGATTACTCTATCCAGCAAAGTTATCATTTAGAATGGAAAGGTAGATAAAGTGCTTCCCAGATAAGGCCAAGTTAAAGGAGTTCATCATCACCAAGCCCTTATTTTATGAAATGTTAAAGGCACTTATCTAAGAAAGAGATAAAAACTATGAACAGTAAAATGACAACAAACTCAGAACTATCAATAATGGAACCTAAAAAAAAAAACGAAAACAAACTAAGCAAACAACTGAAACAGAACAGAATCATAGAAATGGAGATCACATGAAGCGTTATCAGCGGGACGTGGGGTGGGGGAATGGGAGAAAAGTTACAGGGAATAAGAAACATAAACAGTAGGTAGAAAATAGACAGGGAGAGGTTAAGAACAGTATAGGAAATGTAGAAGCCAAAGAACTTACATGTACAACCCATGGACATGAACTAAGGGCGGGGGGGGGAAAGGGAAATGTGAGTGGGAGTGCAGGGCGGAGGGCAATAAAGTGGGGAAAATGGGATAAGTGTAATAGCATAATCAATAAAATATATTTTAAAAAATTCCAGTATAGGCAGTATAGGTATTATTTTCCCTCAATATTATCTTAGCCATAAAAGACAAAGATAATGGTGAGGAAATAGCCCCCCTACCACACACACACACACACACACACACACACAGAGTCCAGAAAGTATACAGCCTTCTAATATGAAAAATGGAGACATTTATTGAAGAAGATACAAGAAACATTGTACATAAGACAATGACACCTCAGTCCCCTTCAAAATAGGCACCTTGGGACCTCACACAGTTCTCCCAATTGCCATCAGCTGCCCGTTGTATTTTCCTGAATCATGCTGATGGTCTCAAATTTCTTCCCTTTCAAAGGTGATTTTAGTTTTGGGAAAAGCTAGAAGTTACAGGCAGCCAAATCTGGGCTGTAGGGGTGCTGAGTCACCTGGGTGATTTGATGTTTTACTAAAACTGCACAAGACGTGATGAATGAGCAGGTGCATTGTTGTGATGAAGCTGCCAATCTCCAGTTGCCAATAGCTGCAGCACTCTCAATCATTCAAATAGTTTTCATGGAGGAATGTTCAAGCTTAACACAAAACCTGATGTAGATTCATTGCTCTACTCGCTCAGTGATTTTTAATGCAACAGCCACACAGTACACTTGCTCACTAAACGAGTGTCTACCTCCCCCACTGACTAGTACTGTGAAGTCGTCATTGTCCACACCTGTGCATCCAGTCTACTCTCCTGGGCTGCCAGATTACACTAATGTCGCAGAAACTGTTCTCATTATATTAACAATGGTTGGACTTTTTCCAAACAAACTCATATATATGTAATGCCTGCTTGAGTGTGGTTGCTATGATAATAATACGGGGGTAATTAATTTATATTTTTAATTTGAACATTTTACCTAAAATGTCATAATGGTGTGCTTTAGTGTGATATTGTTATGTTACAGAATTACATGCTAAAGATTTTGTAATTAAAAAAGGGGCATAGCGCTGGCTCATGTGACTCAGTGAATTGAGTGCCGGCCCGTGAACCAAGGGATTGCAGGTTCTATTCCCAGATGAGGCACATGAATGGGTTGTGGGCCAGGGCCCACGTAAGAGGCAGCCACACATTGATGTTTCCTTCCTTCTCCTCTCTCTATAAATAAAATCTTTAAAAGAACAAAATGAGGGGATTATTTGTGCCTGACCACAGTATGTATGTGTGTAACACATATGTATGTGTGTAACACATATATGTAACTAGATTACATATATATCTATATTTACTTTGTATACAGACATGATACTAATATAAAATAATATTTAACTAATGCTAAATATAATAAATGTTACAGAAATTTGGAGAAGTGAAACATCACTGTTAGTAGGAAGATACAACCCAGACTAAAGATGAATCAAGCAGAGAGGAAGAACTAGCTTAGGTAAGGAGGAAATTTTGAAATAACATACAAAAGGTAGATTCAGAGTCAATGAGAAAACTATCTGAAGTTGAGGATTAATATGAGGGAAAAGTCTAATGTAAAAAATATTAAGTATTGTATTTAGTATTTAACAACTGACATTATTAGTCTCTTAACTATGCCTTTCTGAAATTCCAGATATTCCAGATGGACACAGAAACAAAATTAGATGTAAAGACAATATGACACATAAGAATTAAGATCATCTGCATTTAATAATTACATTAATCAGTTTTTTATATATCTAGTTTAAGTATCCTAAAATAAATGGGAGTATGAAAAGTCAAAAAAGGGAAAAAGGACAAATGAACAGTTACTAATTGTCACCATATTAAGCAGCACACAAACGTTTTAGCCTCTAGCCCTGGCTCGTGTGGACTGACTGCCAGCCTGTGAGCCAAAAGGTCACTGGTTCAATTCCGGTCAGGGCACATGCCTGGGTTGCAGGCTAGTCCCGGTTGGGGGCATGAGAGAGGCAACATATTGATGTTTCTCTCATACCTCTATGTTTCTCTCCTTCTCTTTCTCCCTCCCTTCTCCCTTTCTCTCAAAAATGAATAAAATTTTAAAAATATGTATAAAAATTTATATCCCCTCAACAACCCTTGAGATAGGTATTATTAACCCAATTTTGTGGATAACTTAACAGGCTTTGGGGAGGGTAATAACTTTCACAAGAACATGGTTAAATCTGTTTCTAAAACCCATGATCCTTCAAAATATAACAAGATACTTAACAAATTTGGTAGTCTAAAGAAATTAACACAAAGAACTTAGTCATCTTCAGTAGCAGTAAACTAAAATTTTATGAAAGTTTAATATGTACATGTGACACTGTAAGGGAAAATGACTTTAAATAACAGATTAGAAAGATCTCCTTAAAGAGTTTAAGATTCTATAGCATCCAAAGGAGGCCATAGAGTCTTCTCCTGTTTATAAAGAATAGAAAGGTATCTTTAAGGCAATGAAGTGTAGTTCCACAAAAGGAATACCACTGTATCACAATGTATCACTATTTATTTATATATGTATTTATTTTATTTATTTAGAGAGGGGAAGGAAAGGAGAAAGAGAGGGAGAGAAACATCAATGTGAGAGAAACAACAATTGGTTGCCTTCTGTACATGCCCCAACCAGGTAGGAACCACAACCTAGACATGTGTCCTGACCAGGAATTGAACCAGTGACTTTTCAGTTTGCTGGACAATGCCCAACCAACTGAGCCACACCTATATGAAAGTAGGAAGGAAAGAAAATATATTCTCATTTTACTTTTTTAACTCTAGAAAACAGAACATTTTCCTATACTGGACTTTTTGAAAATTCACTTTGTTTAGAGTTTTTTGGAAGACCTAAGTGAAAATATATTAGTAGCAATGTTATCTACAAATTACTTAATTTCTACATGTTAAACAATTAATATTCAGTAAGGAGCTCACATTCATTGAAGCATTGATTTTAGCAACAGTTTCATCATCTGTTGGGAATTGGTATATCTGGACACCATTGCTGACCAGTTCACTCAAGACCTTGATCTTAAACTTCTGTAATTCAGTTTTAGAAATTGCATCTGCTTTGGCAATCACTGGTATAATGTTCACCTATTAAGAATAAAGAAAAACAAAATCACATAATTGAAGGTGTATTTTTTAATCCTGCAGTAAAAACCACTAAATCTCTGACAAATTTCCTTAACCTAGATCAGGGGATGGGCAAACTACAGTCTAGCTCACATAAGTAAATATGTATATAAATAAAGATTATTTGGAACACAGCTAGGCCCATTCATCTACATGTTGTCTATGGCCACTTTCATGATACAACAGCAGAGATGAGTAGTTACAGTAGAGATCATGTGGCCTGAGAAGCCTAGAGTTGTTTACTATTTTGTCCTTTAAAGAAAAACCTTGCCAACTCTTGCCCTACATAATCATTACCTGTCATTCTTACCATATATCCTATACAATTACTCCTATAGATGCTGGCCTGCACAATCATTCCTACAGATGCTGGTCTTATAGTAACTGCTTTCAAAAAGTACAGCTTTTTAAGTTCTGGCCAAGATGGAGGTATAGATAGATATGCTTCACCTCCTCACAAAACCAAAAGAGGGAAAAGCAATTTAAAAACAAAAAACAACCAGAACTGACAGAAAATCAAACTGAATGGAAGTCCAACAACCAAACAGTTAAAGAAGAAATATTCATCCAGACTGGTAGGAAGGGTGGAGATGGGCAGCCCAGGTGGAGAGGACACGTGGCAAGGCAGCGAATGGCAGACTGGGTGCTCCCACATTTGCATGTGGATAATGGAGGAACAACTGGGGCATGAGACAGGGAGTGCAACCCAGAGTTCCAGCGTGGGGAAAATAAAGCCCCAGGACCTCTGGCTGTAAAAAGTTGTGGAGCCTGTTGTAGTGGAAGAGACTGTCAGTGTCTTGAAAGCAGGGTGGAAGCTGAGCAAGCCGCATTGTTCCCTCTCAGATCCCTCCCCCAAATACAGCACCACAAAGCAGCAAAGTGGGTTGCCCTACCCTAATGAATTCTTAAGGCTCTGCCCCTTAAAACTTAATCAGTGCACTGAGACAAAAAAAAAAGGGCCCAAATGAAAAAACAGATCAAAGCTCCAGAAAAAGAACTAAGCAATGAGGAGATAGCCAACCTATCAGATGCACAGTTCAAAACACTGGTAATCAGAATGCTCACAGAAATGGTTGAATATGGCAGCAAAATAAAGGAAGAAGTGAAGGCTATGTAAAGTAAAATAAAGAAAAAAATACAGGGAACCAACAGTGAAGGGAAGGAAACGCAGACTCAAATCAATGATTTGGACCAGAAGGAAGAAATAAACATTCAACCAAAACAGAATGAAGAAACAAGAATTTTAAAAAATAAGGAGAAGCTTAGGAACCTCTGGGACAACTCTAAATGTTCCGACATCTGAATCATAGGGGTGCCAGAAGAAAAAGAAGAAGAGCAACAAAATGAAAACTTATTTGGAAAAATAATGAAAGAAAACTTCCCTAATTTGGCAAAGGAAATATACATTAAGTCCAGGAAGCTCAGAGCGTCCCAAAGAAGTTGGACCCAAGGAAGCACACACCAAGACACATCATAATTAAACTGCTCAAGGTTAAAGATAAGGAGAAAATCTTAAAAGCAGCAAGAGAAAAGAGAGTTACCTACAAAGGAATTCCCGTAAGACTATCAGCTGATTTCTCAAAAAAGCCTTGCAGGTAATAAGGGGCTGGAAAGAAACACGGAAGGCAAGGACCTAATCCAAGAATACTCTATCCACCAAAGGTATCATTGAGAATGGAAGGGCAGATAAAGTGCTTCCGAGAAAAGGTCAAGTTAAAGGAGTTCATTGTCACCAAAACGTTATTCTATGGGATGTTAAAGGAATTTATCTAAGAAATAGAAGATCGAAACTATGAACAATAAAATGACAATAAACTCAACTATCAACAACTGAACCTGAAAAACCCAACCAAAAACAAACTAAGCAAACAACTAGAACAGGAAAAGAATCACAGAAATGGAGATCATATGGAGGGTTCAGCATGGGGGAGGAGTGGGGAAAGGTACAGAGAATAAGAAACATAAGTAGTAGGTACAAAATGGTCAGGGGGAAGTTAAGAATAGTATAGGAAACGGAGAAGCCACAGAACTTATATGTATGACCTGTGGACATGAAGTAAGGTGGGGGGAATGCTGAAGGGAATAGGGTCGCAGGTGGAGATGGATAACGGAGAGAAAAAAGAATGGGACAACTGTAATAGCATAATGCATAAAACATACTTAAAAATAAATAAAACCTACACCTTTTATAATATTAATCTTTCATCTGAATTTTGGTTTATAAATTTCACATTTTCTTCTCTCAAGGTCTTGTAAAACCCTGTCATAGTTAAGTAAGTAAAATGTAGTTGAAACTGCTTGCTTAATTCACTAACTTAATTTCTTAATAATTTAAGCACTAAGTAATTAGGATGACTGATCCCTCATAAAACTATGAAACAGGTTAAGTTTCTCATTCTGCTTCATTTTAGCAGGTCCCCTTTCACCAAAGAACCTACACAATCTGTGCCCCACTGTCAGTGACCCCTACCTAGGTGTCAAAGGAAGGAAATTTTATGACCAACTGAAAGTGTTTTAACTCAAAGGAATAACATTCTCAGTATTATTTAAAATCCTATCACCAGCAAGAGAGAAGTACTGAGATCATGAAGGCCAATTAACTTGAAAAGCTAATTCTCTAAGATTAATGTCCCCATAAAAGACTGATGTCTACACAAATTTAGGGGTTTGTAGGTTTTTGGTTTTGGTCATTTACTTATTTAGTTTGTTTTTAGTGAAAATTTCAGGCTAACTAGTTCAACAGAGTATGTGTCAACAGAGTAAGATATCAATGTAATTTTCAGCCCGGCTGGTGTAGCTCAGTGGATTGAGCACGGGCTGGGAACCAAAGGGTCCCAGTTCGATTCCCAGTCGGGGCACATGCCTGGGTTGCGGGCCAGGTCCCCAATGAGGGCCATGTGAGAGGCAACCATACATTGCTCTTTCTCCCTCCCTTCTCCTCTCTCTGAAAATAAATAAATAAAATCTTTAAAAAAAAGAAAGATATCAATGTAATTTTTAGGGTGAAAGTGAAAAGTGAAAATCATAATTCCTATTCTTAAATTTCTTTCTCTTCTCCAAGTTCACACTGATTCACTGGTATATTTGGATTTATTAGTCTTAATATGCTCCAAAGAAAGTAAAGATTTTTCTAACTACCCATGAAAAAATGACAGAAAACATTCCAAAAATTATGGGTATACTTTAGCTTTCATGTTAAATTTGTCAGAGTACGTTACATAAAAAGTTGATACCAAGTTCAATATCATGTACTTGAATATTCAGTAAATTATGCCAAGTTAATAACTTATAATTGCATCCACAATAAACAGCAGAAAGTAGGCTGTAGTGTAAGTGCCTAACATTAAGCTTTTTGATTGCCAAGGTTTCCATTTTAAAGATGTAAAGCTTGAATAAATACATCACCAGGTATATGACAAAGCTACTATCAAAACAATCAGATAAGGAACCAGGCTGCCCCACCCATGAAGTTCCCCCTTTAGAAAGCCTGAGCAATCTAAAAAATACATCTCCCTTCCTGTGTTCTAATTCCCACTCTTCTGTTTTAAATTTGCCAACAAAGAGTAAATTAAGAACAAACTGATGTGGCAGTTCTTTCCACAAGTGTGTAAACACGCATGTTCCGGAATTTACGCGTTTTGAGCGCAGCTCCGCGTGATTCCTGTGTGGGCAAGTGTGGATCATGTCTGTGGAATAGGAATTCTCTAATAGAAATTTGGCAAAAATGTATCTTAAGAAATTAAGACTTGCTGGGTCTCTTCCTCCCCAAATTCAGGAAGCTTAAATTAATAGATCACTACCTCAATGTTTTATAGTCCTAAAAGTTAACAGCCCTAGTTAGATTACCCTCAATTTACTTGTCTCCTGTTTAATGTATTACCCTGGTCCTGTCTGCCACCGGACCTGAATTTACATCCTAATAATGCTCTGCTAATGAGTAAACCTACCCCTGTTCTGTATAATCCCATGAATAATCAATCCAATGTAAATATGTCCTAAAGCCTCTAATAAAAACCCCAGCTAAGCTACCCATGAGGCCTTTTCCTGAGACAGAGGAATTGGTACCGTGGCCCCGGACTCTCCTTTCCCTGCATGTCTCGGTATGAGATTCTTTCATGCATCAAGTTGTGGTTACCCACAGGTTTCAGCAGGGACAAAATCCCCACGACAAACTGACAGTAACCAGAGGGGAAGAGGGAGGGAATAATGGGGGGGAGGGAAGGGTTTTTAGGAACAGGTATAAAGGACACATGGACAAAGCCAAAGAGTGGTAGGGGAAAAATGGAGACAAGTATAATTGAACAATAAAAAAAAATAATAAGATTGGGGGGAAAAAAGAGTCAATCCATAAAATCCTAGACACCCCATCCTTGAACACTAATGAAAACAGAGCTCCAGGTTCATACTCCCTCCCTTTCTCCTCCTGCCTCCCTATAGGTCCTTGGGTATACTGTGTACCCTCCAGAATCTGTGAGTAACAAATCTTGTTCTTCAAAGTTTTCTGATGGTTTCTTGTTGAAGTGCATTCTGAGATCATAATAAGAACCACAAGGGATGGTCCAGCCATGACATCAACCCTGGTGGTGGTAGCAGCAGGGGAGAGCAATGTCTGTGGGATTCACAATATGAGTAAATACATTTGGAGAAGTACTTAGGCATTCCTGGCCAAAAGCATCACTACCTATAGGCTGGAGGACACAACATAACTCCCCAGTTTTTAGAGGTGAGGAAACTGAGGCTCAGAGGGTTAAAGAACTTGTCCAAGAACATATAGCTATTAAGTGACAGAGTTAATATTTAAAACCAGCCTTTACTGACACCAAATGCTATGATATTTATACAAACTACATCACGTTGCTTCTGTTTGACTGAGACAAAGTTACACATTCTCACTTTTATGTTCCATTAATAAATATAAACTTCCATATAATCAGACCAAACAATGAAAATAACTGGCTAAATGGTTAGAAAATCTATCAAATGAATAGGCTATCATATAAGCTTCACCAAGTTACTGCTAAAGCCAGGGACTGTAACTAGTAAAAAGTAAATAAATCTATGTACCAAGACTTCACTACCAGGCCTTCATGCTTTCCACAGTGATATCTATACAGAAAGTAGTAATGGCCAGAATGCCCTTGCTTTCTGAACACTATCTCAAAATATTATTAGCCAGGATAATGAAAGCTGAATTTCTCATACTCTCAGAGGTTACAGAATACCTCTGTATTTTATTTCAGTATAAGACAGTAGCCTTTAACTACCTTTTAGACAAAAATCCAAAGAGAGTTCATTTGTGGATAATATTTTTATAGCTACCTGAATTTATATATATCTCCTTGGTTCAGAAATTTAAAAATAGGTTTTCTTGGTATGGTTCACATTAAAATATAATTTGCAGTAATGTGATAAAACATTAGATATTAATCTTTGTCAATGAACTTCTCACTTAAGAGCGTCATAAAGTAAAATTAATGTCAAATAAATTCCACATTTAAAAAATGTAAATGGCCCTCTGACCGTGTAAGGACACAGTGAGAAGTCTGCAACCAGGAGGATGGCCCTCAGACAACCATCCTGGCACCCTGATCTCAAACTTCCAGTCTCCAAAACGAAATTTTACCAGGACTCTGGACCCTAGGATTTTTACCACACAGAGAGGACTGGCCAGTCCTAGTTGTACCCTGTCCATCTACATGCTGGCTATTATAAAACACCAGTGGTATAAAGACTCTAAAAAGATGTTTTCAGGTGTTATTAACCAAATGTGAAGAAGGAGATTTTCTGCACACCGTTTTTCCACTCTCCCATTTTTTTTAACATGACAAGGCCCTAGAAGTTATGTCATCAAAAGTAAACAATTTTAGCAAGAGCAAAACTAGTGTTTGTGGATGCATCTGCAAGCCAAGGAGAGGGGCCTCAGAAGAAACCAATCCTACTGAAACCCTGATTTTAGACTTCCAGCTTCCAGAACTGTGAGAAAATTAATTTGTTATTTAAGCCTCTCAGGGTGTGGTATTTTGTCATAGCAGCTCTAGCAAACAAACTAATACACTATGGGCCGCAGCAATTTCAGTCCTAGGTATATAGCCAAGAGAACTGAAAACATGTGACCATGCAGCATTATTTATGACAGACAAAACCCCAAAGGCCCATCAACTGTTGAATAGATAAAATACGACATATCCATAAAATGCAGTATTATTCAGTAATTAATTAAAAGGAATGGAGTACTGATAGATTTTTTAAAGAATATGTAAATGAATCCCCATATTGTGACATGCAATTTAATCATTAAAAAAGAACTAAAATTTTGTGTTAACGTTTTTTCTTTGCATCTCATCTTCCAAACTGAATTTCTCTGGAAAATAACCTAAGACTGAAACTTACCAAATGTTTTAAAAATGCACACAATAAAAGTTATACATATATTATCATAAAAACATTTTAATATCTCAAAGTAAATATTAAAGCAGGATAAGTTGATTCCTTTTCCAAACCCACCTTGCTGTCAAGGCTCTTCATGGTTAAGAGATCAAGTGTCTTCAGAGAGTGGCCTGTTGGTGAGATGAAGTAGAGGCACACATGGATACGAGAATCGTGGTAGTCAAAGAGAGAACGCTTAATCTTCAGTTCTTCTTGGAGATAGGCCTCAAACTGAGCATCTATGTAGTCAACTATTGGTTGGTAGCTAAAAATAATAATTATTTAAATATTGAATACAACATAGTCATGCTACCTTAATAAGATATTTATTTAACTCTGAAGTTTGAGATCTGTATTTTCATCAGTTCAGAAATACAGTATCTACGCTGAACAGATAACTTTAGTAATAAAACAAATTGTGCAAAATATGCACGTACAGAGGTAGTACTTTAAACTATCAGGACGACCCACGCTTTAAACTGTTTTATAGCAGTGATATTGAATTTACATTGCTTCATTCTCACATTCATCAAAGGATCCCTTTCTAACAAGGCTCCCACACTTAATTGCATTTCTGATTTGATACTTTCATTTGATGTGTGCCTTTCCTCCTGGATATGTTAATGCTTTTTATGCCATACAAATCTAATGCAAGAAGCAAGAAGTCATGGAATTTGACTTAAATATCTTTTAAGTTATTGATACTCATGCCTTTTCTCAGTTAAATAATATGCCTTGTTCATAGTAATTTGCCCTAGGTTTCAGTTTCCAGGGCATAGCACCAAGGAGAGAATAGATCCTGGCCAATTCTGTTGAGTTGAGGAAATATATATAGCAGTTCAGGGAGGCCAAAGCAACCAGAATTTATAGACAAGAACACTGGAAAAAAAGGAGCTGCACCAACAGAAAGCATTGGAAATCTAGAAAGGGGTCCCCTTCTGGCTTTGGTGAAGAACTGATGTGCACATGCATGTGAGGAGAGTACCCAAGACTCTGGACTTTTCCTATATTCTAACCATAGTGTTGGTTACAAAGCTATACATTTGTCAAAATTAACTGAATTATACACTTTAAAAAATTGGTGCATTTTTTACGTAAATTGGACATCAATAAAACATTTAAAAAGAAAAGCAAAAGGATTGGAAAGGAAGACATATAAATGTCATTATTTGTAGATTATACTGGTACATACATAGAAAATCTAAACAATATTAAAGATGAATTGTTGGAATTAATCAGAGAATTTACAGAAGTTGCTTTATGTTAAATCAATATTTCTATAGAAAATGAAATACTTTTAAAAGATTCCATGTATGACAGCATCAAAAGTGCCAGATATCAAAGTATAAATTTATAAAGCCATATAAGGTCAGCATATAGAAAATTATTTTAAAAATTAATATGACTTAAAGCAACATGTCACAGGCCTTTGTCTCTGCCATAAATCTGCTTCTTCAAAAAGCGCACACAAATTATTTCTTGAAATTTAAAGCAGAACACACAAATACGCTGAAAAGGCTGACATAAGTTATATAACTCTTTATGTAAAAATTCTTTATCAATTATGCAAAATATTTTCTCTCTGAAGCAAACTTTAGAAAAGCAGGAAATTACCTCTAATAATGAAAATACATACTTTCTAAAAAAGGAATAAGAACAAAAATTATGCTTTACCTCAATCTGTTTCCCTTTTTCTTAGTTTAAATTTCACAGAATAATGATATAATATCTTCATTATCAAACCTTTCCTGTAATACATTTAATGTACCTAGCTAACTTGTTTAGAATTTCAAAAAAAATTTATGGATTTGGTCATTAGATATTTGCCACTGTGTGTCCTGTTTGTTTTTTCCCTCATTGAATTTAGTCTTGCCTGAAAATTAGTACAAATCACTTAAAATACAATGAATTGGCATATCAGAAAATAATTAAAACTATTTTTGCTGAAATAGACATTTTAATGATGCATTTCAAATTATTCTAGAGAAATTAGGTAACTTGCTGGCTGGTGTAGCTCAGTGGATTGAGTGCGGGCTGGAAACCATAAGGGTCCCAGTTTGATTCCCAGTCAGGGCACATGACTGGGTTGCGGGCCAGGTCCCCATGAGGGCCATGTGAGAGGCAACCATACATTGCTGTTTCTCTCCCTCTCTTTCTTCCTCCCTTCCCCTCTCTCTAAAAATATATCAATAAAATCTTAAAAAAAAAAAAAAGAAATTAGGTAACTAAATATAAAAATGTCAATTTGTTAGAACAAAATATTGCTTAATGATTAAAAAAATTAAGGCTGGGAGGAAAGGTATGGATTTCTACAGTAGAAAATCGAATCATAGACATGGTGAGAGAATACAAATATCCTGAAATAAAAAGAACTTGTTTTATTACAAGAAGAAAATGTGTACCTTTCTTTTTTGTTTATTTGGTCACCAAATCCCACTGTATTCACAATAGTCAATTTCAGTCGAACATTACTTTCTTGGAGTTCATATGTCTGAGCTTTAAGTCTAACATGTGGGTAAAAATGTGAGGATTCATGGTCTTCAAAATTAGTATTAAACAGTGTATCAATCAGCATTGATTTTCCAATTCCAGTCTCCCCTGAAAGAAACAAAGATACATCTTCACAGGTGCACAGGATGGATGAGAAAAAATAGAACTGTAAACTCTTAAAGTGGTTTCAAGGATCCCAAATATTTCTAATATTTCAAAGGCTCAGTTGTCCATGGAAGAAGTACAAGCTAAAGTCAGTCCTCTAAGTCATTAGCAGAACATAAAAATGGCTAAGTATGCTAAGTTACTCAGAACTCTGAAGTACTGAAATGCTTAAAGAAGAAAAAGTTAAAGCAGTACAGCTGAAAAAACAAAACTCATAAAATTTAAGTAACTGAACAAAATCTGCGATAATGATCTCAAATTGATAATGTGAGTACCACACAGCTTACAAGAATGAAGTGAGCACAAGGAACATGAAGGAACAACTCAGAGGAAGAGTCTGACACTGACCAACACAGAGAATATTGAAGCAGAAGCCTTGCTGAATGGATCTGTTGACCAGCTGATCAGGCAAATTCTCAAAGCCAACGTGGCCACACATAGTCAAAGAACGAGTATTTTCTCTTTTCTGCTGAAGAAAAACAAAACAGCAAAAACAAAAACAAAACCTTTACTAAGACAGGATTTAAGAAAGTTTGAAAGAATAAATATATCAAAGAACTTAAAAGTTTATGATCATTTTACCTCCCCAAGATACAACTAAGTAAATTTGTGAGAAATATGTCCAGACCTTCAAAACATGTATTTCTTCTCTTCATATAATTAGAGTTCAGTACTGCTTATAACATTAAAATATTTGATTTTCAAAATAGGAAAATACCTAAGTAAACTGTGGCATTCATTTGTAAAACAAAATGTTTAAAGTCACTTTGTGATACATTTTTAATAACATTTTAATTCGGGTTTTTGGGGGGTTTTTTTGCCTTTGATCAGATTTTTATTCAAAATTAGCTGTCCACAGTGATCTGACCTTCATGGAATAAACAAATTTAAGTTTATGCTGCAGACTTGTTTTTTTTTCTGTGGTAGTGCCATACAGATCATCTAACTTGCAGAAAGTACTTTTAATCCAAATGCAGTAACAGCCCACATGCCCACCAGGAGCAAGTTTCAAAGTGTTCAGTTTGTTTACATTATGGAAAGAAATTCCAAGGATGTTTCTGAAGGCTCTGATGATACTGTTTTCCTCATTATATGAGGGGGAACCCCCCAAAAACCCAGAACTATCCTCTGGTGGGTGAGCCCATTGCAGCATAGGCTTCCCCTGTTAGGTGAGTGTTCTAGGTACCCACCTGCATCAGTGTACCAGCGGGCATTGTTGTGAGAGGCTGCATTAGACTTCGGGGAATTGTTTTTGAAGACCTTCTCAACACATTTGCCCATTTCATCATGGGTGACTTATGAGTGCACCTGTCCACACTGTGAGCTGAGTGTTCAGAAGTTTCTGACCAAAAACGGTATGAATCCCATGCCCTACTCTCCTTATTCACTCTATCTTCACCCCAAGAGACTTTTTTTGTGTTTCTGCAGATGAAGAGTTCTCAAAGGGAAATAGTCTGCCGATGTGGAAGAGGGGAAACAAAAAAATGACAGAAACACTAAAAGGCATCAAAATCGACGAATTCAAAAACTGTTTTGAGTAGTGGAAAAAACATCTCAATAAGTTTATTGCATCAAATAGAGAGTACTTTGAAGGTGACTGAAGTTTAAATAGATAAGAATGAATACACAATTTTGTATTTAAAAATTCTGTTTTGGATAATACAGGGTCCTCTGTGCTGGATACTATGATGGTTTCTCATTCTGCTCTTGCCATCTCTCATTCACTGAGACATGGACTTTTGAAATAACATCCCAGGCCTTAAGTTTCTTAAGAAGCAAATCAGCCCCCTTGATCTTGTAGCCTTCAACTTTCTTTTCAACCACAAAAGGAAGTTCAGGAACTTCCTCAACACCTTTAGACATGACCACTGCTGGTAAGGCCAAGGCAGCCAAGGCAGAGTTCGATGGCACATCATGTTCACTCAGTGTGCCAATGGCACCAGGTTTTGGTTGGTGCAAACATGAGGATGACACATATTTCCAAAAGCACCCTGATCAGACTGATGAGTTCCACCACCTCAAACTCTGGGAATTTGAGTCATAGCTCTGCTGATACCTCAAGACTGGTTTGATGGCCTGCCAATTCATTGACAGCATAGGGCTATCTACTGTTTTTACGCAAGTTGGTGTGAACAAATTTTACAATATCTGGTTGAATGGGAGCCTTAAACACTGCAGGCAAAGTGACATTTTTGCCAGATTCCCACTTTTTTGGAATACTCTCATATGTGTCAATGGACAAGCACTGATTCTTACATTAAAATGTTATGTGAAAAAGTACAATACAAAATTATAGGTACAGTTCTAGCACCCAGTAATGGCAGAATAACTATGTCACACTAACCTCCCTGTTAATAATAACCATAATCAATTTTTTCAAGGTACTGGAGTACAACCTAAGGCTGGTAGACATTGAAGGGGAGACTCTTGAGACAAGAAAAATATATAAGGTGAGACATTTTCTAGCTTTTTCCCTGAGGGCACTCCCCAGTCCTTGTTGCACAAGGAAGATAGAGTCCAAAATGCAAGTGGCAGTCTTACTGGGTTGGTAAGTCAGTTGGAGAAAAGGCCATGCAACCAGCTGAAAATTGAAGGAGAAAATTCCAGAATGGAGGGAGTCCAAAACCTGTAAATACACTTCCCTCAAATCCTTGTCCAACTGCTGAATTGCACATGAATAGGAGGAATACAAAGAGCCTAGCAGGGGAAAAATAGGACAAGAAGAAGTTATACAGAGTGTTCAATAAGAGAGCCATCCTGGAAAGCTTGAATTTTAAGTCCGTAAATTAATGGGGCTCGGCAAACACTTTAAGGCTTACCACTAGAAACCTACATGGGCTATATGTTAGGAGTAAGAATCATATCCCAGGAGTCAGAAATGCTCCCTAATATAGAAGGCACAACTGAAGTACACCTGCTCTAACAATGACTATAACAAAGGCTCAACATAATCAATGTGACCAGCTAATAACTTGCCTGTTAGAACAAAGGTCAACACTCTTCAGAGGAAGAAAACAGAATCTAGCACCTTCTCAATGTATCATTCACAATACCTCCTATACAATCAAAAACTACCATATAGGAGGAAGCAGAAAAAGTGGATTCATACTCAAGGAAAAAAAAGTCAACAGAAAGAGATCCACAAATGAACCAAAAGTTGAATTATCTGATAAGAACTTTAAAATACCTACAGTAATCACACTAAAGAAGAAAAATATACACTTTTCCACAGGAAAGAGAGATGGATATAATAGGTGACATCAGAGGGAATCACGAGATATGAAAGAAAGCTCTCAACAGTAAGAGGCAATAAATAGAATGGAAGAGCAAACCATGAAACAAAGATTTGTTCCAATAGTTATTATCCACGCTAAAATTCTCTCACAGAAAAAAATAAAACTATAACAGAGACTCAAAAAACTATGGGACAATATCAAATAATCTAACATACCTATGATTGAAATATCAGGTGAAGAAGGAGGCAGGCAAGGGGAGGGAGGAAGAAAATATCTGAGTAAGAGTGATCGAAAATTTTCCAGTTTCCTAAACATGAACTCAGAGATCAAAGAATTTTAGCGAAATACGGCGGAAAAATCCAAAGGTACCCACCACAAGTAGGCATGTCAGAGCAAACTGTTTAAGAATAAGGATGAAGGAAAACTTTATGAGCAACCAGGAATGGGAGACAGATTATATCCAAGTGAAACAAAATGACTGCAGGTTTCTCATAAGAAACAACGCTAACCAGGAAACAATAGAACAACATCAATAACATGCCAAAGAAAAAAATGGCAACCAAGAATTCTATTATCAAGTGAAAATATTCTTTACAAATGAAGGCAAAATGAAGACATCTCTAGACAAAATCTGAGAAAAGTCATTGTAAGTAGACCTACACTATATGAGATATTAAAAGTTCTTCAAGAGAAAGGAAACAACGATAGATGGAAACTCAGATTGGCAGTATACCCAGCAATACCAATGCTGGGATTATACCCTAAGAGCCCTGAAACACCAATTCAAAAAAACCTATGCACCCCAATGTTCATAGCAGCACAATTTACAATAGCCAAGTGCTGGAAGCAACCTAAGTGCCCATCAGTAAATGAGTGGATCAAAAAACTGTGGTACATGTACACAGTGGAATGCTATGCAGAAGAAAGAAAGGAGCTCGTACCCTTCTCCACAGCATAGATGGAACTGGAGAGCATTATGCTAAGTGAAGTAAGCCAGGCGGTGAAAGGCAAATACCATATGATCTCACCTTTAAGTGGAACTTAATGAATAAAAGAAACAAGCAAGCAAAATACAACCAGAGACACTGAAATAAAGAACTGACAGTAACCAGAGAGGAGGGAGGAGGGAGATAACAGAGGGAGGGCCATTAAGGAACATGTATAAAGGACACATGGACAAAGCCAAAGCTGGTAGGTTTGAGGGTAGGAAGCAAGGATGGGTGGGGCGGGGAGGCGGGGCGTGGTGTGCTGGAAATGGAAACAACTGTAATTGCATAACAAATTTTAAAAAAGAAACCTATAGCCCTGGCTGGTGTGGCTCAGTGGACTGAGTACTGGCCTGTGAACCAAAGGGTCACTGGTTGGATTCCTGGTTAGGGCACATGCCTGGGCTGCTGGCCACGTCGGGCTCCCACTAGGGGGCATGGGAGAGGTAACCACACACTGATGTTTCCCTCTCTTTCTCCTTCCCTTCCCCTCTCTCTAAAAATAAATATTAAAAAAAAGAAACCTATATAATATTATTAACCGTCACCCCAATAAACTCAATAACATTTTAGAAATAATAAAATGAGTAAATGTGAGAGAACTTTTTCCTTGTTTAAATTTCTTGAGAATATAACTGAATGTTTAAAGCAACAACAATTATTGCAGGATTTATAATTCATGGAGAAGTGGAATGTATGATAATGACAGCACAAAGGATAGGAAGGGGAATGGAGATACACTGTTGTAATGTTTCTGTATTATTCATGAACTACTATAATATTGTTTGAAGGTGGTGTGTCAGTTGAAGACTGCATCAATTACTATCTTAAAATTTTTTTTAAAAAACCCAGAAATATAGCTAATAAGCCAATAGGGAAGATAAAATACAATCATAAAAACTCTATTAATCTAAAAGAAGGTAGAAAAAGGAAAGGAAAACAAAAACAAGACAAAGAGCAAATTGATAGACTTAAATCCAGCAATATCTATAATTAAATTAAAGATAAATGATGTAAACCAGTGCTGTCCAATAGGACTTTCTACAATGATGGAAATTTGCTATATCTGAGCTTTGCAACAGATACTCACTAGTCACATGCAGATATTAAGCACTTGAAATGTAACCAATGTAACTGAGGAATAATTTAATAAAATTAAATTGTATTTAATTTTAACTAATTTAAATTTAAATGCCACATGTGGCTAATGGCTACCATACTGGACAGTGCAGGTCAAAACATTTCAATTAAAAGAAGGAAACTGTCAAATTGGATAAAAACGAAATCCAACTATATACTGTCAAAATAGTAACTGACAAGCTGATCCTAAAATTTATATGAAAATGTGGAAGATTTAGAATAGTACAATTCTGTAAAAGAACAAAATTGAAGGAGTTACAGTTTCTACTCAAAGCTACAATCACCAAGTGTGGTATAGAAATAGCTGAGAAATTCCAGAGAATTGGGTTTGAGGCAAGAAGGGGATTCAAGTTCTCCCTTGCTGTATGGATAAAAGGGAGCCACATGACAAGGACCTAAGAATGATGAGGACCTACTAGTAACTGGCCAGGAAGGAACTGAGTTTTCTGCCAATAATCTGAGTTTGGAAGGGAAGCCTCCCGGTAAGAACCCAGCCAGCCAACATCCTGAGTGTGAGGCCTTGGGCAAAGAAGCCAGCTGTGCTGCGCCTGGCTTTCAGATCTATAGAAGTGTGAGCTAATAAACAGGTGCTATTTTAAACAGCTAAATTTGTGGCAATTTGTTATGGAGCAACAGAAAACCAGTACACTGTATTTTCTTTTGTGGCCTTTAAATACTTTTTAGTCACATAAGCATATTATTTTATCATTTAAAAAAAGAGTGAGGAAACACTATTTTCCCCAGTCATGAAAGTATTCAAGATTAAAATAACACTTGTTGTCTGATAAGCACGTGCAAAAGTTGAACTAAATGGCTGTAGAAATCCTTCTGGCTCTAAAGCTATATAATTTTTTTTTAAAGATTTTTATTTATTTCTTTTTAGAGAGAGGAGAAGGGAGAAAGAGAGGGACAAAGCAATGTAAGGTTGCCTCTCACATGGCCCTCACTGGGGACCTGGCCTGCAACCCAGGCATGTGCCCCGACTGGGAATCGAACGAGGACTCTTTGGTTCCCAGCCCATGTTCAATCCACTGAGCTACACCAGCTGGGCTAAAGCTATGTAATTTTTTTTAAAGAATATTTCATTGATTACTATTATAGTTTTCCCAATTTTTCTCCCTTATGCCCCCTTGCCCTACATCCCCCCATCCTTCCAACATTCCCCACCTTAGTTCATGTCCATGGGTTGTACATATAAGTTCTTTGACATGTTTCCTATACCATTCTTAACCTCGCCCTATTTTATGCGAACCAATTATGCTTCTTATTCCCTGTACCTTCCCCCCTGCATTCCTCCCCTCCCCCTCCCCACTGAAAAACCTCCATGTGATCTCCATTTCTCTGATTCTGTTCCTGTTCTAGCTGTTTGCTTAGTTATTTTTTGTTTTTTTTTAGTTCAGTTGTTGATAGTTGTGTTTGTTGTCATTTTACTGTTCTTATTTTTTGATCTTCTCCTATTCCTTAGATAAGTCCCTTTAACATTTCATATAAGGACTCAGAGATGATGTACTCCTTTAACTTGACCTGGTCTGGGAAGTACTTTATCTGACCTTCATTCTAAATGAAAGCATTGCTGGATAGAGTAATCTTGGATGTAGGTCCTTGCCTTTCATGACTTCAAGTATTTCTTTCCAGCCTTTTCTTGCCTGTAAGGTTTCTTTTGAGAAATCAGCTGATAGTCTTATGGGAATTCCTTTGTAGATAACTTTCTCCTTTCCTCTTGCTGCTTTTGAGTTTCTCTCTTTATCTTTAATCTTGGGTACCTTATTGATGATGTGCCTTCGTGTGTTCCTCTTTTGGTCCAACTTCTTTGGGACTCTCTGAGCTTCCTGGACTTCCTGGAAGTCTATTTGCTTTGCCAGATTGGGGAAGTTTTCCTTCATTATTTGTTCAAATAAGTTTTCAATTTCTTGCTGTTGGTCTCCTTCTGGCACCCATGATTCGGATGTTGGGATGTTTCAAGTTGTCCCAGAGTTTCCTAAGCCTCTCCTCATTTTTTTAAATTCTTGTTTCTTCATTCTGTTCTGGTTGAGTATTTATTTCTTCCTTTTGTTCCAAGTCATTGATGTGAGTCCTGGTTTCCTTCCCTGCATTGTTGGTTCCCTGTATATTTTGCATTATTTCACTTTGGGTAGCCTTCATTTGTTCCTTCATTTTGCAACTGAGGTCAATCATTTCTGTGAGCATCCTGATTACCAGTGTTTTGAACTCTGCATCAGATAGGTTGGGTATCTCCTCATCATTTAGCTCATTTTCTGGAGTTCTGATCTGTTCTTTCATTTGGGCCATATTTATTTTTCTTGGTGCACCTGTTATGTTGTACGGGGGCAGGACCTTAGGTATTGGCCAGGTCGTGGCAACCCTCTTTGCTGTGTTGTGGCACTGTCTGTGGGGGAGGGGTCAGAGAGGAAACAATACCACTGGCTTGCTCTGCTCTAGCCCCACTTTCCGAAGAATTGTGTCATGTGAGACTAGGAGTTTCTCCCACCATGGCAACCCCCACAGTAGTTTACAGCTAGCTTTGAGTCTTTACTTTCCTGTTTAGCCAGCCCTGCCTTATCCATGCAGTCTGAAGCCTTGCTGTGTGACCTCTCTGCCTGGCTCTGCCCCTTCTACCAGTCTGGGCGAATGTTTCTTTAACTGCTTGGTTGTTGCAGTATGATGCAGTTTGATTTTCTGGCACTTCTGGTTTTTTATTGTTTTTAGCTTAGTTGTTATCCTTCTTTTGGCTGTGTGAGGAAGAGAAGCATTTCTTCCTATGCCTCTGTCTTGGCCGGAACTCTAAAGCTATATAATTTTAAAGTCATGAAAACAAAAGAAGCTTTTCAAAAATATGAGATTGGTCACCATAATTTATTTGAAGAGGGGCCAGAAAAAATGAGGAGCAAGCACTAAATGATTACTAATAATTGTGATAGTAGTTTCACAAAAGTAACGTGTTAGAAGGCAGATTAAGAGTAATTCAAAAAGGCCCTGGCTGGTGTGGCACCATGGACTGAGTGCTGGCCTGAGAACCAAACGGTGGCTGGTTCCATTCCCAGTCAGGACACATGCCTGGGTTGTGGGCCACCTCACCAGTAGGGGGGCGCACAAGAGGCAACCACACACTGATGTTTCTCTCAATATATATCCCCCTCCTTTCTCCTCTCTAAAAATAAATAAATAAAATCTTGAGAAAAAGAGTAGTTCAAAAAGTCTTCGAGGGGATAAAATAAAGATGAAATATACTATTAGTACCAAAGAGAAAAGAATGAAAAAAATGACAGTTTGGTGGTCTGATTTATCAAAAGCATGGGGACCTTAGCATGTGTGGAGGAAGAGAGAAAAATAAAGAGAGACTTAACTGAAGGACAGACCATAAGGAAATTACTTAATCTTACTGAATTACCCATGCTTACATTTGTAATTTTCTTTTTAAAAAGAAACTAACAGCTCTCTTTCACCAAGTTAAATTTACTCTATTTAAATATAAATTTTAATATGAGGTACTAAAACACATCCCTCCTATCCAGGCACATTTAGGACCCTGGAAACATTAAGGTCTCATCTTGTACTCAGAAAGGCATCTAATACGGCCTTTGAGCAACTTCCTACACTCTAGAGAATTAAAGGAGTTGTCTACATAGACCACGTTCTGCAAGGATGCCCCTCAAAAGCAGTACTAGTCTTCAGTTTGAATTTTAATTTCCTTAATGTCAAGTGGGATAGAGACATTGGACACATGAAAATTATTCAACCCATCATTAATTTTTAACTTAAATAAACATAAAAGTTAATTCACATTCAAGGTAAGTACAAACAAAAGTCTTTCCTGTCTGAATAGCTATCTTGAAATCATAGGGGCATTTGGAGTACAACATACATCTATTTAAAAGATATACTCACTCTCTTTTCATCATCAGATACCTGGGAGGACATACAAGATTTTGTTGCCGTGTGAGACTGAAAGAGCTGAAAAAAATTAAAAGAGAATACAGACATTGCTCAAAAAAACTATATCTAATTAACATATTTACATTGAAAAGGAATTCTAATATTGTCATTATTACCAAATTTTGACTTGTAATCTACACAACTGACTCATGTTTAAAACTTTTCTTATTAGACAGATATCTGTGTAAGTAATACTCATATATAATATTCAATATGTAATATTCAACATATAATATACATTAGTACATTTAACCATATACACAAAAGTTATTTAAAAAATAGTAAATGCCCATTTACATACAAGAAGACAAAGAACACTACTTTTCTTTGAAAGACTTTATGGGGTTTAAAAAGGAAAATAAGCTATTTCATTTAAAAGATACTCTAGGAAATAAGAAGCACTCAAAATTCAGTGTATTGCACTATAGCATACCAGGGGAAATTTTCAGTATAGATGAAAAAGGATTTCAAAATGTGAATACGTTCCTTAGTTATCCAATTAAAATAGAAATAATTTTCATTTATAAAACTCCTATTATATTCCCATCACTATGCTAGCTCATTATATTTTCTTATTTAAACCTTACAACAGATCCAGCTATACATTTCTATGGCATGCATGAGAAAACTAGGCTTCAGAAAGGTTAAATAATTCATCCCAGTAAGTTGTGGATATATGTCTGATTTGACTGCAAAGCTCTCCCTTCTGCTGTCCCAAGTTGTAAACGAAATACATATTCACTGTGTTTGCAACAATCAGGAATGGGGGAAGAGAGGTGTGAGAGAAATTGTATGAATCTCTAATGCTGCCTCAGAAGGCACTACTACTTCTGACTGTATCACAAGACACCGAGGAAATGTGTAGTACACTTTTAAAAAGTAGTGTTAATGTGGATGTGGTCAAGAAACATGCAAACAGGGCCAATGAGAATATAGTGCACAATAAATTCCCTTCTGACCTTTGATTCCCTAGTACCTCAGCAGTTCTGTTCCCAAGAGGCCACCAGACTCATGTCCCCTTGGCAGGGACAGACCACGCATGCAGAAACAAACACAAATATGCAGGTCTCCTTTGTTTATGGGAATAGTCTATTGCTCTATATTGTTTGTTTATTTGTTGGCTTTTGGGGGGGGGGGTTCTTTTTACTTAATCTGTCCTGCAGTCTGTTTCACCAGTACCCAGATGTACTTCACTGTGTCTATAGTATAGCATTCTGGTCTGTACACTGCAGTATATATGGATGTCACATCTTTATTTAAGCAGTCCCCTGGTCTTTGATTACAATCACCTATGCTACGGTGCTAAAAGGAAGAACCTTACTGTTACAGGGTACAGCCAAGAAGTGGGCCCAAACAGGGATTTGCAATGGGGTCCAGAACTCAAGGTGTCCAGGAAATATTAGAAATATATACATAGGATGTCCTCATCCCCACAAGTCTGAACTGGGGGGGGATGGGACTCCTGGAGCAGGGCCATGCAGAGTTGTTTTGTATGGCAGCAGCTTTGCAGCTAACCTCTGGCATGGTCATTTAACATATCTATAATCTTTAACTGGTTTTCTAGATATGTTAAATAGCTGTGGCCAAGCTTTGAGGCAGGGGGATGGAAGTGACTGCCACCCAAGACGTAACTGGGAGGCAACTCCCCCTGGACACAGTGCCTGCGCGAGAGCTTGAAGATGCTTGGCTCTAGGCATGGAGCCATGCCTGCCCACAGTTACCATGGCAGCCCAGAAAAGCTGAAAGAATACGAAGTGCTGGCAGGTGTAGCTGATTGAAGGGGGAGTCGGAAATGGGGCTGCAGAGGAAGACTGGCGTGGGGATTTAAACCCAAGCACAATAGCCATAACGCTCTCTGGACCCCTCAGCCTGAGAGACAGACTCAGGACCACGTGGCTTTGGGTGGCTCCCTTTGCCACGCGGCCCAGGAAGCAGGAGAGACTTTGCCTGGAAGAGAACGGGTGAAAGGACTCTTGCTGGTGGGCCATGAGAAGGTGCCACATGGTTTTGGATGAACTGGGGTTTTGGATTAACTGGAGATCGCGGTGGCGATGCAGCAGATGGTGTCGGAACTGAGGATCTGCCTGAATCACGGACTTCTACTTCTTTTCCTGAGATACGGTACCCTGGACTGGAGAAGGAAGCAAAGTGGAGAAGGAAGGACTGTGTGTGTGTTTGTGGGTATTCCAAAGAACTTTAGGATTTTAAAGGAGACATTAAGTCATTACTCCAAGCCTGTATAACTTGTAAATAAACAATTCCTTTCCTTTTCACCAGTCTCTAACATTGAGAGAAGTCTTTCCATTGGCAGCGAGCAAAACGAACCTGGTGCAGGGTTGGGATATTGTTGGGTATCCCCGGCCCTTGCTCTGTAACATTACCACTGCACAAAGGGAATGGTGTTTCTGCACCTCACTCCCCCATTCCATCCCCCTGAGCCTGCGGTATGAATGCAATCCCAAGCAGACACATAGGTACTTCATGACTGGATTTTACAGAATGCTAACAATAACCTTCCTCTGGTACATCTGGGTAATCTAGCCTTGTTAAGTAACCACTACACACACAGTGTTTCAAAATCCTGAGTAGTTGACTGAACACACTGTTCCAACATGAAACGCTTACAGTTGGAAGATGTTCCTATATAGAAGTACACAATTTAAAAAGTAAGAAGTACATAATGATACAAAGCACATCAGATTGTCCTAAGATTTTGTTTTTAACTATACATATGCTTCACCTCACTCCCTCTAGCCAGTGCCCTGCAACAAGCCTCTTCACTCTAGTCACTGTGTGGCACCCAAGCAGTAGATCATGTCCCTTCCCTATGCCAGAACAGAAAGGTGAGAGTGACCAGGACAGAGCAGTGGTTGTTATGGAGATTTGGAGAAAGAGGAGATCATTAAAGGCCAGAGCAGTTTCTAAGAAGAGAATGATACTGAATGAGTCAGAAAGGTGGTAGAGCATCAGATGAGGTCGCTCCTAAGGTAGAAAACACCCATGAGTACCAGACGAGAGGCAGAAGTTCATTTCTAGAGAAAGTAAACACTGGTTATAAGAATTTGGTAAGAAAAAGAAGTGTTCATAGGTCTCCTGCTGCCAAGTTAGGAAGGAGGTTGAGAAACAGATCAGGGACACTACAGACCGGGAACTGACTG
The DNA here is from genome assembly GCA_004026765.1 of Micronycteris hirsuta. Lineage (NCBI taxonomy): Eukaryota > Metazoa > Chordata > Mammalia > Chiroptera > Phyllostomidae > Micronycteris > Micronycteris hirsuta. The sequence continues at coordinate 29,409 of PVJI01010249.1, forward strand.
AGGAACTTTGAAATGTCTACCTGAAGAGTCTGGCTTGTGGTAAAGGCAAAGACCTAGAAAGTGTCTGTGTAGGGACCCTGTGCAGAGCCTTGCCATTAGATAAATGTTCCATGCTCAATTTTACTTTCTCATGTAACATGCTATTTGCTCACATGAGTGGCGGAAGTAGGTGCCACACATCTAATTCACTGAAGGCTGTATTATTTCCACTCATCAACTGCAGAACTTTAACTAAAATTAAACTTTTAAAAATTATAGTAAGTAGTTGTCAGTTGTTAATATAGTGGGTAGCATATGACTAGATTTTTGTGAAATGCTGCTCAGTAAACACTTTGATTTACTCAGTAAGTAAAATTTACTTAGAAAAAATAAAGATAGATTTTGTAATCATTTGTCATTAAACTTTGACTAATAAAACCTGAGTTACATTTCTGGAATTATGTAAGTTCTTACATATAATAATATAAGTTCTTACATATCATAATGTAAATTCTTACAATCATAATGTAAGTGCATTATGTAAGTTCTTATCAAACATCTGCTTTTGTTTATTCATTTCCTGTGTTTCTGAATACATGCCAAAAAGCCTACTTAAAATCTCTGTGGATAAATGTTTTGATCAGGAAGTAAGAATCGGTCACATAAAAGTATTATAAATAGTTGTTTGTAATATTTTCCACTGGTATTACTTGACTAATTAAATTTCCAAAACAAGTTTTAGAATGAAAACAGTTTTTAATAAATTAACAGGACGTGATCGAACGTGTAGTAGTAAGAGACAAGAGTTGACCTAGTCCCTCTAGTGGTGAACCATGAATTTAAAAAAACAAACCCGGAAGGGGAATTCCAGTCTGCTCTACCATTGACCCCCTACTTACTATGTGCAAATCATTATGCTGGATACTGGGGTCTCAGGAGAGTAACAGGGTACAGCCAAGAGGGGTGCCCCAAATAGGGATTTGTAATGGGGTCCAGAACTCCAGGTGTCCAGGAAATATTAGAAATATACATATAGGATGTCCTCACCCCCACAAGTCTGAACTGGGGGGGATGGGACCCATGGAGCAGGGCCGTTCAGAGCTGTTTTGTATAGCAGCAGCTTTGCAGCTAACCTCTGGCATGGTCATTTAACATATCTGTAACCTTTAACTGGTTTCATAGATATGTTAAATAGCTGTGGCCATGCTTTGAGCCAGGGGGGATGTAAGTGACTTCCACACAAGATGTAACTGGGAAGAGAGGAACACACGACTTTTGGCGAGAGGGGAGAACCCCGCGCTTTGGGGTTCCCTTTGCCACGTAGCTTAGGAAGCTGGGAAGCAAGATGTAGCAGCGATGCAAAGCTCTCTCTTAGCAGTTCGGAAGAATGCAGGAGAGATGCTGCGGGAAGGAAAGTCAGGACCACGCCCCTGTGGCAGGAATGAGCGAATGGCTTGGGCAGAGGGCAGGACCATGCAGTTTTGGGTGGCTCCCTTTGCCACGCGGCCTAGAAAGCAGGAGATACTTTGTCTGGAAGAAAAGGGGTGAAAGGACTCTTGCTGATGGGCCATGAGGAGATGCCACATGGTTTTGGATTAACTGGAAATTGTGGTGGCGACACAGCGGATGGTGCCGGATGGTGCCGGAACCGAGGGGCTGCCTGAACCACAGACTTCTACTTCTTTTTCTGAGATATGGTGCCCTGGACTGGGCAGGGGGAGAACGAAGGACTGTGTGCATCTGTGGGTATTCTAAAGAACTTTAGTATTTTAAAGAAGACATTAAATCATTGCTCCAAGCCTGTATAACTTGATGATAAACAATTCCTTTCCTTTTCACCAGTCTCTGGCATTGAGAGACGTCTTTCCTTTGGCAGTGAGCATAACAAATCTAGAACGGTGTGGAGTGGGGACCCCAGGAGTACAAAGGGGGGTCCTTCTGGTAACAGAATATCATTGGGTGCCCCCGTCCTGTTCTGTAACAGGAGGAGTACGATATGACACTTGACCTTAAAAACTTATCTCTTAGAACACAAACTCCTAACAAGCAATCATAATCTCATTCCGAGGCACAAAGAAGATTAACAAAATCACTACCTACACTTGACTACACAATCACGCAGCTTGCCTTTTCTGTTTTTATTTTAAATACATATGTACCCCATACATATAGAAACACATATATTTAAATCTATATACATGTACTACCTTAAAGGAAAAAATATTAAACAGTGCTTTAACTCCTGGCAAAGTCTAATACAATGTATTTATTTCCTAAAGTTGTAGTATATAATGTATCATAGAAAAAAGTGCCATTACGTTCTAGGGTTGCTGGAGGAAAATCAGGTTTTCTGCCTTCAAAATTTCAGTTTGGGGAGTACGAGTAATACAACAGAGCTGGTACAGAATTTGTCCTGGGGTCCTTTAGGAGACGTGTATTAGATGACCTATTTCCTACCAGCCAATAGGAAAACATTTGGTGATCCTTTCACAACAGGACCCTAGATAACCTGCCTTACCCTACTTGTAAATCTTCCCCAGAAACTGCCTTATAGGCTCAATGAAACTTGGAGGAACAGAATTCTAAGAATTCTAACTTGACTTTAAAAATAGCTTCATTTTAACTTCACTTTCACACAATTTTTATCTTTATAAAGTTAATCCAAGAAATAGAAGCAAATATGGGCCTATTTAATGGTTTTTGAGAGGGCAGGGTTCTTTGGCTTAAAACAATAATTTGAAAGATTCCACAGCCTCATACTTCAAAAATCACTTGATGAAATCTTCAGGTTAAGGAAACTTTAAAATTAAGTTAATAGTGCTGATCTAAAATTTTCCTAAAAATAAGTAGTAATATTACCTTCTTTAAATTATGCTGAGGATGATTCTAGAAATGGACGCTAATTGCAACACAGGAAAAAATAATCAATTAAAATCAGTAAGACTTTGAAATATAAGGCAAAGCGACACACTGGACTGTGTGCATGCCCTGCCGGGATCTCCCCCAGGACAGTCTCAGCCTACGGCAATGTAGGGTAGTCCAAGTCCCATCAATACATCAATTTTACCATCATCTCTGATAAATACAAAAGCTAAATGATAACTAAAAAGTCCAATATTCAGCCTCAAAATATCAAGACAAGAAAATTCTTGATAGTTGTTCATGTAAGAGTTCGCGGTTTCAAGCTTAACGAAAGCTTACAGTATTAAATTGCTGCTTAAAGTACAAATGCAATCTTATTTTGAAATTACTTCCCCCCAGAATCAGAAAAGGAGTATTTCATGTTTATTATAGGAAAAAAATAATGTTTCAATTGTGTTGTTTTAATAACACCACAGTAAATGTCCCTGTTGTTGCAGCCAAAGAGGTCCTGCGCTCAGATCTACCTTCCAGCAAGAACTCGCCCTTTGGCTAGAGGAACGCAGTCAGCTGACAGCCTGCAGCTGCGGAGCCTTCAGGGTCTGCACAGTACTCACCCAAGACCACCTTCTTCCCAGGCAGCTCCTCGCCAAGGACCCAGCACAATAAGGGTGTCAGAGCTTGGCCCCTTCTGCCCTAAGCAGTCAAAGCTCTCCACTGTGCTGGCCCAGGCTTTTCCAGGTAAGCAAGAACTCGGAGGCCTTCTCTGCCCAATTCTGTTTCCTAACCTTTCCTTTCACAGCAGGTTAAAATCCACATCAAGCCTGGAGGCTTTTCCTCTTCAGTCCTGCTTCCTCCCCCTTTCTCTTTCCTCTCCTCCCATCTTCCAACCTGAATCAATCTCTATCTTACACTTCCAACTACTCAGCATCTACTTCTCAGAGGATCCAAAGGGACACACCTGTATAAGCATTAGTTATTTTGTACATCTGTTAATTTCCTCATGATAAATTCCGAGAATGTAATACTGGTGAAAGATATAAACATATTGCCAAACTGCCCCTCACAAAGGTTGTATGTACCTGCTTACTTTTTCAAAATTATTATATAAAAAAAAGCGTCCATTTCATTGTATAGTCATTAATACAGGGTATCAACAATTTTTAAGTGTTTGTCAATTTGATAGGCAAAAACTGACAAATTAATTTGCCTTCTGGTATTTTGAAACTTTTATTCAGGTTACTGGCCTAAAAAGTATATAATACGTTTTCATAAATCACCAGTTCATGTTTTCCCCCCTATCAGGGTATTTCTTTTTAGTTTCTCTAAGAACTGTTGGATATAACTCTAAGTTTGTCATGAGTATTGCAAATCTTTTCTCTGTTTGTTACTGATCTTTTCAATTTTTAGAGTCCAATACATCAATCTTTTCCTTTATGGTTTCTTTCTTAATGTACAGAAAATCTTTCCACACACTGAGGTTTAAAAATGCATCTAAATCAAGGAACTCATTTACAAACTCATTTTCACCAGGGGCCACATCAGCTTCACGGTTGCCTTCAAAGGGCTGAATGTAATTTCAACTCCTTAACAGTTAAGGAGTAGTTACATTTATACAGTCCTAAAATTATTTCAGCCCTTTGAAGGCAACTGCGAGGCTGATGTGGCCCCAGGTGAAAATGAGTTTGACACCCCTGATCTAAATGTTTTCCAAGTTGTTTTATGACTTTACATCTTACACATTAAATTTTTAAGCCTTCTAAAAATTACATTCTAATAATGTGTGAGTTAAGGGATTCTACCTTCCCGACATTGCTAGCCTACTGCACCATCTAGGGACAGCAAAGTGTACTCAAACATCTAGAGTCAGTCTTAGGGAAATGAATCTCTCAAGGGAAAAACTAGGACCCACAAATAGATCAGATTGACACAATGAAGAGAAATGAAAGGCTAGAACTAACAAGAGTGGAATGGGTTGCTTTGTGAAGGATTCAGCTGCTGGTCAAGGGTAAGGAGGGTTCAAACAGTTGACACAGTAATTATCAATTGGGCACACTGTAGAGTTGATTCCTACACTTAGTGGGAAACAAAAAATAATGTTCCTAAGGTCTCTTTCAACACAGATTTTATGACTGTACACCAATGAGCAAACAGTGAGGAAAAAGCATGTGACAGGATGGATAATGAAAAATGGGTCATGAAAACTACATGTACAGACAAGGTAGATTAAGGAAAGACAACAAAATTGCACCTGCCTGATGTGGAAAGACTTCTTGGAACTAAATCTCAAGGCTTATTTAAATGAAAAGTAGGTGGCTAGAATTCCTGGGAGAAAGAGCATGTTCCATGCAGACTAGGTGATAAGAATGCCAATCATGCTCTGGCTGGTGTGGCTCATACTCCTGGAACCAAAAGGTAGCAGGTTTGATTCCTGGTCAGGGCACATACTAGGTTACAGGTTCATCTCCAGTTTGGATGTGGGTGTGTATAGCCCCCTAAGTCCAGATGCCTACAATCCCAGTCCTGGTGTGGATCCCCAGTCTGGGTGCATGTAGAGGCAACAGATTAACGCTTCTCTCATCAATCTGTAGTTTGTCTGTCTCCCATAGATGTTTCCCCCTTTCTCTCACTCTCAATCTAAAATAGCAAATGAAAAAGTCTTTGTGTAAGGATTTTTTTTTAAAAGTCAATCATATTTGAGAAGTGATTTATTTAACCCAGGAAAAGCAAACGGGACAGGAGCTGAAAAAGAAGGCAGAAGAAACTCATTAAAGGGTCATAACATTGACAAGGAACATTTGGGGAAAAAATACTGAGAAATTAGTGTGAAGTCTCAATACACACTGCTTTTCACTTATTCTACAAATACATGCAATATTTACTAAAAAGGCCTTATATTTTCAGGGCAGAATGACAGACCCCAGCCATTGAGGATCAAAGGTAAATAAGTCAAAATTCTTGCAATTTAAATTTTAGTACAGATAGAAGACATAAATACAACTTATAGACAGGACACAGCAGTAGCTCGGGGTGTAATGAAACATGCATGGTCAGAAAAAGCACTGCCAACAAAAGACTTGAGCTGAGACTTGAAGGAGAAATAAGAGCTTTTCTAGCAAATGAGAAAAGAAAGTAGGGAAATCAATGTATGCAAAAAAAGTGTACTTGGTATGGTTGGAAAACTGCAGTGAGCTCATTATGGTTTAAGCCTAAAGAGGCTTTAGTTCAAGAGCAAGGAGAACAGCAGATGACGTGAAGCTGGAGTAGGCAACGGGGCTAGACATGCACTCTGCCTTACAGTGAGGCCATAGGTGCCTTCGAGTGTCTCAAAGTAAGTTGACAGATGTTACTGTGAAGCAGAAAAAAAAGAGAGATAAATTAGCAGAGGTGTGATGCAATTTTGGAAATACTGAGTTTAAGGTTTCTATGAGCATCTCAGATCCCTCATGGATTTTCTACCTAATCACCTGAACCTTTAGTCAAGTGTATAATTAATCTGGGTAATTTGTACATGATTATTAAACACAAATACAGTGGTAATTCCCATTACTGTTGAAGTTTCCACCAATCCTATAGACTTGAATTCTTCCACATTGATAAGAGCACTAAAAATTGAGCCCAACTCACCAAGCCTGCCAGGCTGATATTTTAAGACTGAACATAGTTAATATTACAATCCTGGCAGCAGGCCGTAGTATAAAAGATATCATTCTACTTTCAAAAGTGAGAATATACAACATGTCAGATAAATTTCCATTTTCATTTTATGTGAGGTAAGTTTTCAAAGGAAGAAAAAAGTTGTATATACTAAGAGTCTGTATGAAATATTGACTATGGAGAACATGACTACTAAAACTATAGGTAATAATTATGAAAACAAAGAGAACTGATATGTTGTGATATTAAGTGGCCAAAGAAGCATGTAAGACTTTTGACACCATGGTTACAGTAAAAATGATTTATGCATATGAGGGAGCATATGCAAAATCTGATTCTGGGGGGAGTAGAATGTTTCCTTTTCTTCTTGATATCCATTAATATTATCACTTATGTGAATTTAACAAAGACTAAAGTAGAAAAAGAATATATCTCCTTCAAATATTTATAAAAATGCATTTATTCAAAAGATGAGTATTGAATACTTACTATGTTCCGGAAACTGTCCTGGGCACTGGGAACATATAACTTAACAAAATAGAAAAGCATCGTGCCATTATAGAGCTTCCCCTCCAGTTAGGGAAAGAGAGGCAAAAAGTCAAAGAGAAGCATATGCTATGATATGATAATAGAGAATAATAAGTGCAATTAAAAAAAGAAGGAAGGAAAGGATAGAAAATGTGGAGATGGCAGGAGTGAGGGTTGCCATTTTGAACAGGGTGATTAGGGAAGTCTACCTGAAAAGATCTGAGGGGTTAAAGGTACAGAACTGGTAAAAAGGATGTCTGGAGGAAAAGCATTCCAGGCAGAGAGAACTAAGAATGGCAGAGATCCTAAGGCAGGTAAGTGCTGTTGTATGTGAGGAATAGCAAGGAGACCCAGCAGCTGGAGCAGAGGGAGGGAGAGGCAGAGCGGCCAAAGAGAAATGAGGTGCCAGAGAAATTTATCAGGGGTTTCGGCCAAGATGGCGGCATAGGTAAAATGCTTCCCTTTCTCGGACAACCGAAAGAAGGTTTAATAACCAATTTAAAAACAATAAACAACCAGAAGTGCCAGAAAATCAAACTGCATTGAACTCTGACAACTAAGGAATTAAAGAAACATCCATCCAGACCAGTAAGAGGGGCAGAGATGGGAGACAGGCACCTGAATGAATAGGACGCACAGCAAGACGGATGACCACAAGGGCAAAGCAGGGCTGGCTGAATGGGAAACTAAACACTCAAAACCTCTAGTTATAAAATACTGCAGGGGTTGCCACAGTGGGAGAAACTCCCACTCTCACAAGAGTTCATTGGAGTATGGGGCTAGAGCACAGCAAGCCACAGGCATTTTTCCCTCTCTGACTCCTCACCTACAGACAGTGCCACAACGTAGCAATGTGGGCTGCTCTGCCCTGGCAAATACCTAAGGCTCTGCTCCTTACTACATCACAGGCCCACTGAGACAAAAAAAAATACGGCCCAAATGAAAGAACAGGTCACAGCTCCAGAAAAGATACAACTAAGCAATGAAGAGTAAGCCCAGTTAAAAACACTAGTAATCAGGATGCTTACAAAATTGGCTGAATATGGTTGCAAAACACAGGAAAAAATGAAGGCTATGAAAAGTGAAATAAAGGAAAATGCACATGGAACAAACAGTGAAGGGAAGAAAACTGGGACTAAAATCAACCATTTGGAACAAAAGAAAAACATCCAACCAGAACAGAATGAAGAAACAAGAATTCAAAAAAATGAGGAGAGACTTAGGAACCTTTAGGACATCTTTAAATGTTGCAACATCTGAATTATCGGGGTGCCAGAAGAAGAGGAAGAGCAAGAAATTGAAAACTTATTCGAACAAATAATGAAGGAGAACTTACCCAATCTGGTGAAGGAAATAGACTTCCAGGAAGTCCAGGAAGCTCAGAAAGTCCCAAAGAAGTTGGACCCAAGGAGGAACACACCAAGACACATCATAATTACATTACCCAAGATTAAAAATAAGGAGAGAATCCTAGAAGCAGCAAGAGAAAAGGACCTACAGTTACCTACAAAGGAATTCCCATAAGAATGTCAACTGATTTCTCAAAAGAGACCCTGCAGGCAAGAAGGGGCTGGAGAGAAGTATTCCAAGTCATGAAAGGCAAGGACCTACATCCAAGAATACTCTATCCAGCAAAGCTATCATTTAGAATGGAAGGGCAGCCCTGGATGGTGTAGCTCAGTGGACTGAGTGCGGGCTGGGAACCAAAGGGTCCCGGTTCGATTCCCAGTCAGGGCACATGCATGGGTTGCAGGCCAGGTCCCCAATGAGGGCCATGTGAGGAGCAACCAGACATTGCTGTTTCTCTCCCTTTCTGTCTCCCTCCCTTCCCCTCTCTCTAAACATAAAAACAAATAAAATCTTAAAAAAAAAAAAAAAAAGAATGGAAGGGCAGATAAAGTGCTTCCCAGATAAGGTCAAGTTCAAGGAGTTCATCATCCCCAAGCCCTTATTATGTGAAATGTTAAAGGGACTTATCTAAGGAATAGAAGAAGATAAAAAATTATGAACAGTTAAATGACAACAAACTCATAACTATCAACAACTGAACCTAGAAAACAGAAACACTAAGCAAACAACTAGAACAGGACAGAAGCACAGAAATGGACATCACATGAAGGGTTTTTAGTGGAGAGGTGGAGGAGAAGAATGCAAGGTCAGCTACAGAATAAGAAGCATAATTGGTAGGCATAAAATAGATGGGGGGAGGTATAAGAAACATAGAAGCCAAAGAACATATATTTACAACCCATGGGCATGAATTAAGGAGGTGGGAGAATGTAGGATTGGGGAGAGGTGCAGGGAGGAGGGGGGAATAAAGGGGAGAAAAAATTGGGAAAACTAACAGCATATTCAATAAAATATACTTAAAAAAAAGAGAAATGTAGTACCAGATAATTCAGAGTTCTTGTGACTTATTGTAAGTACGTACTTTGAAAGGGTTTTGTATAAGAGGGATGTGATTTCTCTTTGTACTAAAAGATTTGCTAAATGTTGAAAGCAGACTGAAGAATGGCAAGGCAGAAACAAGACTAGTTAAGAAACTACTACATTAATACAAGAAAGAGATAATGGCAGAATGTTAGTGGTAGAACAGGTAAGATGTGGTCAAATTCTGGATCTACCTTGAAGGTTGAACCCATGAACTTGCTGAAGGCTCAATGTGGGATATGAGGAGAAATGGAGAATGGTTTCAAAGTTTTTGGTTTAAGCTATAAGAAGGAGCAGGCTTCCATGTACTGGAACTGGGAAAACTGTAGAAGGAAGAGGATTGGGGTTAGATCAGATGCTCTCTTTAGAACGCGTTAATTAAATTGGAGATACCTATTAGATACTTAAGTGAAGGCAGTAGTTCGACAAACAAATTGAGAATGCAGAGATATCTGGACTGAAGAAAACAATTCTGAAGTCATCGATATATGGCTAGTACTTAATACTGTGGGATGAGATGAAATGAACCTGGGGCTGAAGGTATTCAGAAAAGAGAAGGGATCACAGAACTGAGCCCTGGGGAACTCCAACATTTAAAGGTTGGAGAACTGAGGAATAATCAGTTCTAATGACTGAGAAGGAGGGTGAAAGAAATCTAGGAAATTGTGGAATTCTGGAAGAAAGGTTTAAAAAAGGCTTTTATGGAGGAAAGGAGAATGTGCCAGTACCATTCCTTTATATATCATGTGTGGCTGCTATCAGAACACAACAGCATTATGTAAGCCTTACTGCTCACAAAGCTGAAAATATTTACTATTTGACCCTTAAATGTTTGCTAGCCATTGATCTAGAATGAGAGGGTGAATGAATGAGGAAAATGCAGTACAATTTTTAGGCAGCCTCTTGAGTTTAGTGATTGTAACATTAAAGTGAAACCACTCAGCATCATTTTCCTCCATCATATTAAGCAGTGCAGGTCTAAGAGTAAAGTCCAGGGACAGTTTAAGGGTGTTTAGGGTTGTGCCAGGGAAAAATAATGGAGCAAGAGAAAAAAACTGAGACATGAGAGGAAATAATTACATATGTCACAAGATGGATTTAAATATAGGAAAAGAGGGCATGAGTGGTATGAGGGAAAGGGGAAAGCTAATAGGATCAACAGATTAGGTCAAAGAATTGTGGGACCTGGAGTACCTGAGGGAGTAAACAGGCAAGGAAGGAGGTATGGTTAGAATGAAATGCCTGAAACTAAGATTAGGAGGCAATTGTTGGGTAAAGACAAGTTCAGGGTATGCATTACAAGGAGAGGCTAAAGTACAATAGAGAACACAAGATATTTTTGAAAAAAATCTAAAAGAAAAATATCTAAAAGATATTTTTACAAAAAAAACAAAACAAAACCCTGAAAGGTAGGGTACTGAAAGGATAATCTATGTAGATACTAAAACCACCCAGAATTATAACAAGTCTAATGTTAAATAATTACAGAGGGCAGGTGGCAACACCATCAAGGGGGAGGTGGGGTTCCAAAGATGACTCTGAACAAAGAAAGGTGGTGAGTGTATAGTGTGATAACTATGTGACAGTCAAAATTGGGAATATGGGAGAAAAGAATGATCTGGAAGTAGCAATAAGAATTAAAGTCATCAACTACTATTCCTCCAGGAAAAAAAGTGATGTGATCCAAAGCAGTTATAGTGGTGGTGGTGGTGGTGGAAAGTAGGGGTTGGTTCAACAAGGTGCAAATACAATTTAATAGAGAAAGGACATTCTCTTTTTATTTATTTATTTTTAAATAGATTTCATTGATTATGCTATTATACTTGTCCCATTTTTTCTCCCTTTCTCCCTCTCTGCCCTGCATATCCCTTCCTACCAGCATCTCTCCTGTGCTTAGTTCATGTCCATGGGTCATACATACAAGTTCTTTGGCTTCTACATTTCCTATACTATTCTTAACCTCCCCCTGTCTATTTTGGACCTACCATTTATGTTTATTCTCGGTACCTTTCCTCCCACTCACCCCTACCCTCTCGCCACTGATAACCCCCCTTGTGATCTCCATTTCTGTGATTCTGTTCTGTTTCAGTTGTTTGCTTAGTTTGTTTTTGTTTTTTTCGGTTTGGTTGTTGATAGTTGTGAGTTTGTTGTCATTTTACTGTTCACATTTGTGATCATCCTCTATTTCTTAGATAAATCCCTTTAACATTTCATAGAATAAGGGCTTGGTGATGATGAACTCCTTGAACTTGACCTTATCTGGGAAGCACTTTATCTGCCCTTCCATTCTAAATGATAGCTTTGCTGGATAGAGTGATCCTCCATGCAGGGCCTTGCCTTTCATGACTTTGGGTTCTTTTGAGAAATCAGCAGATAGTATTATGGGCACTCCTTTCTAGGTAACTGTCTCCTTTTCTCTTGTTGCTTTTAAGATTCTCTCCTTCTCTTTAATCTTTGGTAAAATAATTATGATGTGGCATTATGTGTGCTTCCTTGGGCCAACTTCTTTGGGACTTTCTGAGCTTCCTGGACTTCCTGGAAGTCTATTTCCTTTGCCAAATTAGGGAACTTCTCCATTATTTTTCCCAATAAGTTTTCAATTTCTTGCTCTTCCTCTTCTCCTTCTGGCATCCCTATGATTCGGATGTTGGACTGCTTAAAGTTATCCCAGAGGTTTCTAAGCCACTCATTTTTTTAAATTCTTGTTTCTTCATTCCATTCTGGTTGAATGTTTATTTCTTCCTTTTGTTCCAAATGGTTGATTTGAATCCCAGTTTCCTTTGTGTCACTGTTGGTTCTCTATATACAGTCACCCCTCACTATATTGTGGTTCACTTATTGCAGCTTCACTGTATCGCGGGTTTTTAAAAAAATATATACCTAATTCTGTATCATGGAGTTTTCACTATATCGCAGGATTTTGCAGCATATACGTATTTATATATGAGTAAGTATAGATGAAGAGTGAAACAGTAAATGGCAGCTGGAAAAATTTGTGGCCAGAAGTCGTCCACGATTACAAGGGATTCTCTCCTGATGAAGTCCATCACTCTGTGGTAGCTAAGGCCATGAAGCTGGCAAAACTACTGGGAGGAAATAGCTTCAATGATATGACTCCTGACGACATGAATGACCTGATCAATGTCCATTCACAACCGTTGATGGACAAAGACCTGACGGAGATGATGAAGTCAGCAAGTGAAGAAGAGGATAAGGAACAAGATGAACTATAGGTTGGAGAAGAGGAGGAGGTTTGCCTAACACTTGATCGTCTTGCAACCATGGTCAGAACGGCCAAAGAACTTCAGCAATTGGCTGAAGAATGGGACCCCCAGATGCTTCGTTCGTTGCAATTCGTAAATACAATCAAGAGTGGCATGTCAGTTTATAAAAACCTTCTCACTCAGAAGAAAAAGCAGCAACAGCAACTCCCCATAGCTACATTCATCACTCAGACAAAGAGATCAGTTACACCTACGCCTTTAGCGGAAATAGAAGTTACGGCCCAGGATGAAGATACTGCACCACCTGATGAAGCACCTGAAGTGGTGCCTTCAGAAGTGCTGTAATGCTCTTCTTGGCTGTGCAGTACATTCATCTCATCATCATCATCACCTTCATCGCCATCAGTACTGCATAGCTACATGATTCATGATCTTCATCATTCAAGTTATAGTATACTTCACTGGTGAGTACCCATATAGAATTTGTATGTTGTTAAAATTACGTATGTTTAAGAGTATAGAAAGTGTTTAAGAGCATATGAAGTGTTTATAAGAGTATGGGAAAGGTTAATAAGAGAGGGGGAAAGGCTTATAGGGTGTGGGAAGGGTTTATAAAGACTTAAAATATATATAAATAATAAAATAAATATAACACTGCTATTTTGTGGATTTTCACCTATCGCAGGGGTCTCTGGAACATAACTCCCACAATAGGTGAAGGATCACTGTATTATTCCTTATATCACTTTGCATAGCCTTTACTTTTTCCTCTATTTTCTGACCATACTCAAGCAATTCCATGAGCATCCCGATTACCAGTGTTTTGAGTTATGCATCTGATACTTTGGCTTACTCTTCATTGCTTAGTTGTATTTTTTTCTGGAGCTTTGATCTGTTCTTTCATTGGGGACATATTTTTTTTTGTCTCAGTGGGTCTGAGATATAATAAGGGGCAGAACCTTAGATATTTGCCAGGGCAGGGCAACCCACATTTCTGCACTGTGGTGCTGTATGTGGGGAAGGGGTCAGAGAGGGAACAATGCCACTTGCTCTCCTCTTGGTTGGCTTTCAGTTACTTCCTCTGCTACCCACAAGTAAATTGGGCCTTTCTGCTGCTGATTCTAGGTGGGTGCGTTTGTGTACATTCCAGGACCCTGTGGGTCTCTCCAACGAACTCTCCTGTAGGGCTGGGAGTTTTTCCCGCCACTGTAACCCCTACAGGTTTTTACAGTTACAGGTTTTGCAGCTTTATTTCCCTGCACTGGAATCCTGGGTTGTGCAGTCTGTCTCGCTCCCCAGTTGTTCCTCCTGGTTCACCAACATGCAAATGTGGGACCACCAGCAGTGCCAGCCTCCACTTTGCGCACCCATTCCTCCAGCCTCCACCATGCCCCACTTCTTCTGTGACCCGGCTGCTGGTCTCTGCCCCTCCTACCAGTTTCAAAGAATGTTTCTTCTTTAACTCCTTGGTTGTTGGACCTCCATACAGTTTGATTTTCTGCTAGTTCTAGTTATTTTTTGTTTTTAAATTTGTTGTTGTCCTTCTTTTGGTTGTGCGAGGAGGCAAAGTGTATCTACCTATGCCTCCATCTTCACTGGAAGTTAGGATATTTTCTTTTTTTAAAAAAATGGTGCCAGAACAACTGGACTCCCATGAGCAAAAAAAAAAGAACCTCAATTTATACCTTCATACTTTGCACCATATACAAAAATTAGCTGAAAATGAATGATAGCCCTAAAACTTCTAGAAGAAAAGTTATAAAAAAATCTTTGTGGTCTTACATTAGGCAAAGATTTCTTAGCTATAACACCAAAAGCATGATTCATAAAGAAAAAAACGATAAATTGAACAAACTAAAAAACCTTCTGCTCTTCAAAGCACACTGTTAAGAGAAAAAAAGACAAGGCACATTCTTGGTTAAACACTTGTAAATCATTTATCTAATAAAGGACTTAAATGAGTATGATATCTATATTTTTAAATAGTTGTATAACTCAATAGTAATTAGACAATAACAATTTTAAAAATGGGAGAGAATTTGAACAGAAACTTCATAAGGATACAGGGATGGGAAATAGGCACGTGAAAAGATACTGAATAATATTAATCATTAGAGAAATGAACACTAAATTATGAGACTTCCCGCCAAGATGGAGGTGTAGGTAGACACACCGTGCTTCCTCGCACAACCAAAAGAGGAAAAACAACAATTTAAAAAACAAAAATAGCCATAACTGACACAAAATTGAACTGAGTGGTAGTCTGACAACCAAGGAGTTAAAGAAGACACATTCATCCAGACCAGTAAGTGGGGCAGAGCCGGGTGGAGAGCACACGGGGAAACAGCGGTTTGTGGAGCAGTGGGGGCAATGCTGCAGCAGCCCAGAGGCCTGCGGTGGGTACGCTTAGCTAAAACGTAGCTGGCGCACTTAGCAAAACCCGAGGCTGGCCTACCCGGACCCAGCAGGGCCGAGACTGGTGGACTGGGCAGTTCCTCATTCACGTGCAGATAAACCAGGAGAAAAAGCTGGGGAGCAGAGCAGACTGCACAACCCACAATCACGGAGAAATAAAGTCTCAAACCACCAACTGAAAACACCTGTGGGGGTTGAGGCGGTGGCAAGATAAGCTCCCAGCCTCCAGGTAGAGTTCATTGGAGAGACCCACAGGGACTTGGAACTGTGCAGGCCCAACCACCCACCCCGGAGCCAGCACAGAAGGACCCAAGTTGCTTGTGGGTAGCAGGGGAAGTATGGAGATCGGAGCAAGTGCCATTGTTCGCTCAGGGCTCACCCCTACAGGCAGCGTCACAACACAGTGACGTAATTAACCTGCCCTGGTGAACACCTAAGGCTCCACCCCTTAAAGTAACAGGCACGCCAAGAAAATAAAATGGCCCAAATGAAAAAACAGATCAAAGCTACAGAAGAAAAAACAACTAAGTGACGAAGAGATAGCCAATCTATCAGATGCACAGTTCAAAACACTGGTAATCAGGAAGCTCACAGGGTTGATTGAAATTTGGTCGCAATTAGATGAACAAATGAAGGATATGCTAAAGGAAATGAAGGGAAATGTGCAGGGAACCAATAGGGATGAGAAGGAAACTGGAAATCAAATCAAAAGAGTGGACCAGAGGGAATAAAAAAGCATTCAACCAGAAAAGAACGGAGAAACAAGAATTCAAAAAAATGTGGAGAGGCTTAGGAACCTCCAGGACATCTTTAAATGACCCAACATCTGAGTCATAGGGGTGCCAGAAGGAGAAGAGGAAGAGCAACAAATTGAAAACTTATTTGAACAAATAATGAAGGAGAATTTGCCCAACCTGGCAAAGGAAATAGACTTCCAGGAAGTCCAGGAAGCTCAGAGAGCCCCAAAGAAGTTGGACCCAAAGAGGAACACACCAAGACACATCATAATTACATTACCCAAGATTAAAAATAAGGAGAGAATCTTAGAAGCAGCAAGAGAAAAGGAGACAGTTACCTACAAAGGAATTCCCATAAGACTGTCAGCTAATTTCTCAAGAGACCTTGCAGGCAAGAAGGGGCTGGATAGAAGTATTCCAAGTCATGAAAGGCAAGGACCTACATCCAAGAATACTCTACCCAGTTAAACTCCCATTTAGCATGGAAGGGCAGATAAAGTGCTTCTCGGATAAGGTCAAGTTCAAGGAGTTCATCAGCACCCAGCCTTTACTGTATGAAATGTTAAAGGGATTTATATAAGGCATGGAGGATATCAACAGGGGAGTGGGAGAGGGAGAGAGGAAGAAAAAGTACAGAGAATAAGTGGCATAAGCAGTAGGTAGAAAACAGACAGGGGGAGGTTAAGAATAGTATAGGAAATATAGAAGCCAAAGAACTTATGTGTATGATCCATGGACAAAAACTAAAGGGCGGGGAATGGGGGATGGGGTGGGATGGAGGGGAATAAAGAGGGGAAAATGGGACAACTGTAATAACATAATCAATAAAATATATTAAGAAAAACAAAATTAAATTATGATATATCACTAAATATATATCAAAATTACTTTAAAAAAAACTGACAATAGTGGCAAGTATGCAGACAACAGGAACTCTCAGTCATTATTGCTGGGAACGTGAATTGGTACAAACATGTAGAAAAGAGTTTGGCATTTTCTTAAGTTAAACATATTCAGCAATCCTACTCCTGGATATCAACCCAAGTGAAATGAAAACTTATATTCACATAAAAACCTGTATGTGAATCTATATAGTAACTTATTCAAAACTCTTAAAAACTGCAGACAGCCCAAATGTTCTTCAACTGGAGAAAGGATGTACAAAATAAATCATGTCACATTCATACAATGGAATATTAGTCAACAATTAAAAGGAACATGCAGCAACATGGATGAATCTCAAAAGCATCACACTTAGTTAAGGAAGCCAGCTCACAGGCTATAATTCCATACATATGAAATTCTGGTAAAGGCAAAACATTAGGAACACAAAACTGATCAGTAATTGTCATAGATTAGGAGGAGGACTACAAGGAAGTTTGGGGAGGAGAGGTGATGGAACTGTTCTACGTGTTTGCAATTGTGGCCATACAACCATATACACTCACCAAACTCATGCAACTTTATACTAAAAAAGAGTAAATTTCACCCTAGCTGACGTGGCTCAGTGGATTGAGCACTGGCCTGTGAACTGAAAGGTTACTGGTTTGATTCCCAGTCAGGGCACATGCTTGGGTTGCGGGCCAGGTACCCAGTTGGGGGCATGTGGGAGACAATTGATCAATGTAAGTTTTGCATATCAATGTTTCTCTCCCTCTCTTTCACCCTCCCTTCCCTTCTCTCTAAAAATAAATAAAATCTTTAAAAACAAGAGTAAATTTCACTATATATAAATTATACCTCAATGAAAAAGTTAATTCATAAAGATACAACAAAATTTTCAAACTGAAAGTAATTAATACGTAATAAAATAGCTAACAAAAAACTTGGACTATCTGAGGATAAACAAAATGATTAAGACAATTTTTTATAAACAACAATAAAGAAAATGTACAACAAAATATGCAAATGAAAAAATTAGATTAAAATATTTTCTCCAATTGTTCAAATTACAATTCAGTATTAGGTTCTTTTGGCCCTTTGTGTTATGAGGAAACTGTAAATTATAATTCTTTTCTATACAACAGATTCTCTGTTACTATATGACAAGCAGCCTATCATCCACTAAAAGAGTGCCCCTAAAATTATCTCAATGAGCCCTGGCTGGTATAGCTCAGTGGATTGAGCGCGGGCTGGGAACCGAAGGGTCCCGGTTCGATTCCCAGTCAGGGCACATGCCTAGGTTGTAGGCCAGGTCCTCGTGAGGGCCATGTGAGAGGCAACCATACATTGCTGTGTCTCTCCCTCTCTGTCTCCCTCCCTTCCCCTCTAAAAATGAATTAAAATAAAATCAATATATATATCTCAATGACCTATGTCACAATAGAGATGTGAACATGGTAGATAGTCTGTCCAGGGTGCCAAGGCATCTCCCCAAGGAGTCTCCCATACAGGCTGGATGGCAGCAAGGGGAGGCTCTTAGACTGAGAATGCAAAAGCAAGATAATTGGGGAGAGGAAAAAGCCCTCCCTGCCATTCCTGCACCAGATTGGGGGTGGCACCAGGGGAAGGCAGGCACAGGCTCTTTAGAAGTAAAAATGGTGCAGGAGGTGCTAAACTAAAGAGGCCTGTCAGTCTAGGCTGGAGAAAGAAGCAATTGGTTGGGAGGAAGACCCACCCAAAGCATGTGAAAGTTTGGGAAGTTGATTGGTCATTTTGAGAAACCTCTGGGTCGGCCCCACACCCAAACTAATATAATCCCAGGGGAACAAGAAATGTGCTCTTGCTCTATCTTGCTCACGGGCTCGCCACCTCAAGACCTGCACTCTCAGGGTGAACTCACCAGTCCTCTCCATGGGTCACGTGGCCCACCACCTCCAGGAGGGCGACCCTCTGTCTTTCTCTCTTTCTCTACCCCACCTGGTGACGCATTTGCTGGTGAGCTCACTCATTCTCTTGCTTGGGAGCACATGACATTGCAGCCCTAGCAGCCGCACGGACAATGTCTTTGCGGGCTCCACTTGCAAGCTCCAGGAGGGAGCCTGAAACAGACAGCAGTGGGAAGAAGTTACATTACCTGGATGGAGACTGTGACCACTTAGCAACTGCCTGTAGGCTTCAAAGAACTGTGCTTTGGAATGGAGCAGGAACTCTGGACACCGGCTTTTGTCTTGGTCTTACTAAGGAGATAGTCTTTGAAATTAGTTCCACCATTCTCCCAGGTTGGGCAGCACCTGAAAAAATCTCCTTCCTTTTGTACCAGCACCTGCTTCACAAGTTTGGCTTTTGAGGTGGCAGGTAGCCAGACCTTTATTTTCACCAATATAAATGTATGGCTTAAGAAGGCTGTTAGAATTAACTGTTTATGGGTAGCAACAGATGCAAACTGTTGATGCACTAAGTGACTGCCAAAGCCATAGATGAGGGCCTGGGGAAAGGAGGTACAACGATAACATAAACAAAAGACAATTTGTTCAACAGAGTTTAAAAAAGAAAATCCTCATTGCCCCCAAAATAGAAATAGTACTCAGCTCATGGGGTGGGGAAGATATATTAATAATGCAACCACTACAATCCTTGCCATAGTAAATACACTTTTACATTTGGTAGTATTCAATTACAAATCCACATAAAACATATCTTGAATACTTAAATATTTGCCAAGAATTTTAGAGGTTACTAGACAACTAAAAAAGTAAAAATATGTCCAAAAAAGATAAAAATGCCTAAAGTTCCCTTTGGTTTTAAAAATATATACATTAAAGAAAATTTTAAAGCTCTTTTTTTCATGATTGGTTAAATACAATGGAAAGGCATTTCATGTTATTTTAAGATGGAGTGTATAGACACAGTTTATAATTGCTAAAAAGAAATGAAATAGTTGTACAGTAGTCCCCCCTTGTTCAAGGTTTTGCTCCATAGTTTCAGTTCCCATGATCAACCAGTTTGAAAATATTAAATGGGAAATTCCAGAAAAAATTCTTAAGTTTTATATTGCATACTGTTTTGAGTAACATTATGAAATCTCACACCATACTGTTCAGGATGCGAATCATCCCCTTGTCCAGTGTATCCATACTAGGTATAAGTTACCCATATGTTACTCACTTAGTAACATCTCAATTGTAAGATCAACTATACTGCAGTGCTTGTGTTCAGTAACACTTATTTTATACCGTAATAGTCCCAAAGTTTGAGTAGTGATGCTGGATAGGCCAAAGAGAAGCTGTAAATTGCTTCCTTTTTAAGTGGAAAGTGTGTGTGTATAAGAAAAAAACATAACACATATAGGATTCGGTAACTACCCACAGTTTCATAAATCTAATTGGGATCTTGGAATGTATGTATTGGAAAAATGGGGGAACTATTGTGAATGTAACAAAACATATATAGGACTTGTATGGTGAATAATGCTGATAAAAGAAATCAAAGAAAACATGAAGATATTGAGAGAAATAATGTGTCCGTAAGTTGGAAAACTCAATGTAGTAGATGTCAATTCTCCGTAAATTGACATACAGATTTAAAATAATTCCTATAAAAGTCCCAGCAAAATTCTTTGAGATATAGATAAGACTAATCTAAAATTTATAACTAAAGGCAAAGGAACTAGAATAGCAAAAACAAATCTGAAAATAAGAGAGAGGAATCAGTCTACTGTATTTCAAAACTTGTTCTTTAGTGACAGGAATCAAGGCTGTGCTAATAGAAAACCCAGAAACAGATCCACAAAAATATGCTCAACTGATTTTTGACAAAAGTACACAAGCAATTCAAAAGAGGACAGATAGCCCTTCTCACAAATGGTGCTGGAGCATCACTAGGCCAAAAAGAAAAAAAGACCCTTGACCTAACTTTCATAAGCTTATATAAAAATTTTCTCAAAATGGATCAAAACATAGACTAGAGGCCTGGCTGGTGTGGCTCAGTGGATTGAGTGCCAGCCTGTGAACCAAAAGGTCACCAGTTTGATTCCTGGTAGGGCACATGCCTAGGTTGTGGGCCAGGTCCTCAGTTGGGGGATGTGCTAGAGGCAACTGGTAGATGTATCTCTCCCACACTGATGTTTCTCTCCCTGTCTTTCCCCTTCCCTTCCCCTGTCTCTAAAAGTAAATAAATAAATAAAATTTTAAAATAAAAACATAGACTGGAAAACTTTTAGAGGAAAAACATAAGAGAATACTTTTGGGATCTATGGTTAGGCAAAGAATTCTTACACTTAACAACAAAAGCACAATTCATAGGAGGAAAAATTGAAAAAAAAAAAAGATTTTATAAAATTAAAAACTTTTGCTCTGCAAAAGTTTCTATTAAGAAGATGAAAAAAACAGCCCTGGCTGGTGTAGCTCAGTGGATTGAGTGCGGGATGGGAACCAAAGGGTCCCGGGTCAATTCCCAGTCAGGGCACATGCCTGGGTTGCAGGGCCAGGTCCCCAGTGAGGGCCATGCGAGAGGCAACCATACATTGCTGTTTCTCTCTTTCTCCCTCCCTTCCCTTCTCTCTAAAAATAAATAAATAAAATCTTAAAAAAAAAAAAAAAGATAAAAAAACACAAAGAAAACATTTGCAAATTGCCTATAAAGGAAGGACTAGTATTTAGAATATATTTTTAAAAATAAAACCAACAATTTTTAAAAATCCATTTGGAAAATGGGCAAAGACATTTCACTAAAGAACATATGCAAATGGCAAATAAACTCATGAAAAGATGTTTAACATCATTAGCTATTCAGAAACACAACCTAAACCACAATAAATCACTACATACCTAACAAAATATCTAAATAAAAAATAGGAACTCCAAATGCTGGTGAGGATGTGGAGAACCTGGTCCCTCATACATTGCTGGTGGGAATGGAAAATGTGCAAAAACGCTGGGAAACAGTTTAGCAGTTTCTTAAAAATCTTTATCTAGCCACTATGTGACTGAGCAATTTATCCCAGAGAACTGAAGACTTATATTTTTGTACCGCTGGGAATTTATCCCAGAGAACTGAAGAGTTATATTTTTGTTATGTTCTATTAATTATGTTATATTATATTATGTTATAGACACTATGCATGTGTTCTATATCAGTTTCATTCATAATAGCCCAACAATGGAAACAACCTAGATGTCCTTCAAACAAAGTGTGGTATCTCCATACCATGGACTACTACTCAGCAATTAAAAGGAATAAACTAATGATTTCATGCAACAACCTGGATGAATCTCCAGAGAATATTGCTGAGAGAAAAAAATCCAATCCCAAAATGTTAAGTACTGTGTGATTCTGTTATATAACTATCATGAAATGACAAAAGTGCACAAACGAAGAACAAGTTAGTGATTGCTGGAGGTTAAGGAGGAGGTAGGGTGGAAATGAAGTGGGAATGGGTATAAAAAGGATCCTTATGGTGATGGAAAGTTCTCTATCTTCACAATATTAATGTCAATGTCCTAGTTGTGGACTATATTGTACTATGGTTTTGCAAATGTCATTATTGCAGAAAACTGAATAAAGAGTGCATGGATCTCTACTGCATGTGAATCTACAATGATCTCAACATGAAAAGTTCAATTAGAAAATAAATAAAGGTAGCTGTATTACTGTATTGCAAAATAAGTGCGACAATTGACAAGAAATCCAACACCAATTAAATGAAGTGTTCTCTTCAGCCCAAGTTTAATTCTGAAGATTACTATTGTTACGGTAGGTAGTTAGCTAGTATTAATAAAGGAAGGAAGCAAAGGCAATCAGACATTAATAACCATCAACCAGGGAGTATAAGCCTGTTTACTTCACCAGGAAGCTATAGTATTTACAGACTCATTCACACACTCCAGGAAATTGCCACCAAGATGGAACTGACAGGAAATCTCTCCAGGGGTGCAAGAGGAGCGCTGCTAATAACTGACTGGGAGTGGGAGTGCATGGGGCAGGGGTAAGCACATTGGCAATAGGGAAGGTACTTGACCATAAAGGTCTGCCAATCTAACCTGGGAAAGGGGTCAATTGGCTAGGGGATGGGACCATCGGAAGCCCAGGAAAGCTTAGGAAGTTGTTTGGTTAGTTTTAAAAAGTGCCTGGTCGGTCCCAAACCTGAGCTAATATAACCCAGCTTAATAAGGACACATTCTCATTCTTTCTCTCTCTCTCTCTCAGCTGGGAACATGCACCAACCCCCGTAAGTTTGCACATGCGAGTCTAGCAGCTGCGCAGGCCAGTAGACTTGAGGATTCCAAATGCAAACTCCATGCAAGAGCCTAGGTACAGCAGTGCAACCGAGAATAGCACTAACCTACCTAGACGCGGGCTGAGATCACTTAGCAGCTGCCTCTGGGCTCCAAAGGACTAAGCTTTAATATGAAACTGAAACTCTGGGCACTGGCCTTTGTTTTGGTTTTGCTGAAGACACAGTTGGACTTTTTCCATGGCAGGACTGATGGAGATGGCACACAGGGGATGTATTTTACTTTATTTTTTAAATTCTCGCCAGAGGTTTCATTGCTTTTTACAGAAAAAGGAAGGAAGGGAGAGAGGGAAACATCCCTGCAAGAGAGAAACATCAGTCGATTGCCTCCCAAACACACTCGGATGGGGATTGTTCGCGCCCACAACAGGGACTGAACTCACAACCGCGACATGTGCCCCTAGTGGAAAAGAACCTTCAATCTTTCGGTTAGGGGGCGATGCTCCAAACAACTAAGCCACAAGGGTCAGGGCCAGGGGCAGTCTGCTATTTCCATCCAAATAAATATTGCCACACCACAATCTCCAATGCGTGGGTCTATGAAATGCTTCCCTCCCAGCCCTCTCAAGCTACAATCTGAAATCTGTTCCTACAGCAGAAACTCAGGAGATTGCTTAGACCAGTTCTCAAACTTTTTGGTTTCAGGTCCCCAAAGAGGTTTTGTGTGCATGGATTACAATCACTGATATTTATAGTATAAGAAATTAAAACAAAAAATTTAAAAGACAAGTATTCACAGAGACACATTCCATGGCCCTTCGGTGAGGTCACTCTACATCCTGTAGCCTCTGAAAAATTCAACGTATACTCAAAAGAAAATGAATGTGAAAAAAGGCAAATAATAGAATTGTGACCACATTTTCAGAAGCGCTGGCTTACTATCAAACGATATATAAAACTGACTTGAAAGGTATATACCACCAAACAAATCAGTCACACGTGTTATTTTAATGCACGAGGGTGCCAAGGCAAAAAAAGGGAGGGGGCGCCTAGGAGAAGGAGGGGGAGGCTAAAATCTTAACTGGAGGATGTCTTGGACTAGCGCACAGTTGGGTTAAATCAGGGAGTGAATCGGCGGGACCTCAGCGAGTCGAGTCAGGGAAAGGTACACAACTGTAAAAGATCACTATAGTTGTATTAATCGGCTCTGTGCGTCCAAAACCACTGTAAAGACGGTGGATCCACGATCAGAGTTTCAGATTCAACTTCTGGCCAAGATGGGAAGCCACGCAAGCCGCTCCCGCCCGGCGCTAAGAGCTGCCGGGTACCCTGCGCGCCAGGTGCCGGCCTCCTGCCAATGCCCCGCGGACAGCAGGAGAGAGTCCCTGCACCCCTTTGTCAGACGGGCCGGCCGCGTAGCCCGAGAAGACCGTGGAGGGCAGCTCCCCACCAACGCCGCCGCGGGGGCCGGACGCAGCCGGGACCAGCTCCAGCCCGAGCTCCAGCGGGAGGAAGTTACGTTGGGACCCCGGGAACGGCAAGGCGGAGATCCTGGGAGTCAGGCCCTGGGAAAGGGTCGCCCGAACTCACCAGGTGCTGCGCCTCCTCAGATGTCATGGTTCCGGGCGGTAGCTGAGGGAAGCGGGGTGAGAGCCAGCAGAACAGCGGTCCCAGCCAAGCCCCGACCCGCCCGTCCTAACCGATGGAGCCAGGCGGCCAGGGAGGGCTTAACGCGCCAGGAGCTTGGAGCGCGGGACGTAGGCGGTGCGACGAGAAGGCCCCGCCTCTGCCGTCCGGTGAAGGGGCGGGGCCAAGCTGGCGGCCTCGGCGAGGAGGTCGCGAGCCAGGCTCTCACGGGAGCGTGCCTTATGTTTAATGGGACATGCAGGGGGAACGTGACTGGAGGACACTGGGAACGTGAGGGAGACGACGCGTGGAAATGCAGACGGAACCCTTCAAACAGCTTAGAGAGACCGAGAGAGCAGCTAAAACGGCCGGCGAGAGGGCCGGAAGTGGGCGGTGCCTAGGGGCACGTCTTGGCGGGAGGCTGGCTGGAGCAGAGATTGCAGTCTGCCCGGGACCGGAAAGGAGTGGGGCGGGGCCGGCGGAGGCAAGTTTGCGCTGGGCGCGGCAGGGTGAGTTGTTCGCTGCATCTCACGCCTCAGACTGGAGATTCGGAACCTGAGGTAGCCGCACCTGGGAGCCGGCAGTGATGGGGCCGGGTTGAACCTCCCAACTGCCAGCATCTAAGCGAGCCGCGATACCACAGATGGAGGGCCCGACAGAGCTCGACCCCGAGGCGGTGCTGCACTTCCTCGCGGAGCGCGGGGGCCGGGTCCGGCGCTCGGAGCTGGTGCAGCACTTCTCCGGCGCCCTGGGCAACCAGCCGGAGCAGCGCGCCAGGTTCAAGGAGCTGGTCAACGCTGTGGCTACCGTGCGCACCGACCCCGCCGACGGGTCTAAGTATGTGCACCTCAAGAAGAGGTTCTACGGAGGCCCACCGTCGCCCAAGGCCGCGCCTCCCCGGGACCTGCCCCGCATCTCGGTGACCGCAGAGGCCGAGCCCCGCAGAGGCGCCCCAGAGAGGCCCGACTGCCGGGCAAAGGGCCCGGAGAGTGGCCTCTGCCCCGAGGCGGCGGCGCCGCTGGCGCCCCCGAGTCCGATCTGCGAGCCTGGCGAAGGGGAGCCTTCTGCTGCCACTCTTGGGCCGACCAGCTTGGCGGACGACGGCTGGAGCGGGCCGCCCCTGAGCGGCGGGGCCAGTGGGAGGAACTCGCGGTGCGACGCGCAGCCTCTGGCCGGGGGATCGGCCCCCGCGACTAGCGAGGACCTGGAGCCGCAGTCCCACGGCTGCGAGGAGACGGAAGGGGAAAGCTCTCCCGGGGAGACCAGCACTCAGAAGTCTACTCGCCAAAACCTCCGGGATCTTGTGATGGGCAGCTCCCCGCAGCTGAAGAGGAGCATCTGTACTGGAGGCAGCAGCCCCGGGGGCTTCTCTGGGGCAGGACGCGGCAAAGGCGGGGCTGACTCGGACAACGCCTCTGTTGCTTCGTCGTCGGCGGAGGAGGAGAGCAGCAGCGGGGGCTCGGTGACGCTGGACCCTTTGGAACACGCCTGGATGCTCTCAGCCTCGGACGGCAAGTGGGACAGCTTAGAAACGTTGCTCACCTGCGAACCCGGCCTACTGGCTAAGCGGGACTTCATCACCGGCTTCACCTGCTTGCACTGGGCGGCCAAGCACGGCCGGCAGGAGCTCCTGGCCATGCTGGTCAACTTCGCCAACAAACACCAACTGCCAGTGAACATCAACGCCAGGACAAGTGGAGGCTACACTGCCCTTCACTTGGCAGCCATGCATGGGCACGTGGAGGTGGTGAAGTTGCTGGTGGGGGCCTATGACGCAGATGTGGACGTCAGGGACTACAGTGGGAAAAAAGCCTCGCAGTACCTGAGTCAGAGCATCGCCGAAGAAATAAAGAACCTGGTAGGAGCCCTGGACGAGGACGACGGGGAGAGCGCCGCGGGCAGCGGGGGAGGGCGCTGGAGACTTTCAAAAGTACTCCCTTCGCATCTCATCACCTACAAATTCTCGCATGTCCTGGAGGATGGAGGGGATCACCACCACCACCACCATCACCTGCCTGAGGGATGGACTGGAGGCAAAGCAAAGGACCCAGGTCGCAAAGCTTCTGGCAGCTCTAGTGGGCGAATAAAACCCAGACTCAACAAAATCCACTTCCGAACCCAGATCATACACACCACACCCTCTTTCAGAGACCCTGAGCAGCCCCTGGAGGAAGGGGAGCAGGAAGAAGAGGATCGGTCTCTTAAAGTCCACTTATCCTCATTCAAATTGAGACCGAAGTCCAATGTATTCGGGTAAAAATATTTTTTTTAGAAAATTGTACATTTTATTTGTCTTGTGAAATAGTATACTGGGTGTAAGGAAGTAAGTGACACTAGAAAAGACTTAGGCTACATTATGCATTCTACTTGGGGAGTTGGAATGGGTCAGGGATATTTCCCCCTAGTATTCTGGGTGAAGTGGTTTGTTTTTCCAAGTGATTCATCAAACCTTGACCTACGCCTCTTTTCCTTGTGCCAGCCCTCTACCCTGGAGCCCCTGTTTGTGAGGACTAGAAATGTATCTAAAATTGGGGGTACAGAATTGATAACTGAGGCTTTCTTTGATTTAACCATTATTGGATGCCATGCAAAGTAAGGAATATTGCATTTTTATGTATATGTTTTTGATAGTTACTATTCCAAAAACAACAAGAAATGCAAATTGTAGTGAAACTTAGTATTTGTTAAGTGTGAACAAAACTGCATACTGCCCTGTAGTTTTTTCTAATTGCATTTGGTTTTTAAGATACTACAGAAGGTCAGGTAAGAGTTGAAATGCAAAAATACTAATTAGAGAATAATGTGAATAAAAATGGGAACTCTGTTGGTATCCCGTTTATATTGTAAGTAGGGTCCAACTTTTTTAAAAAGCAATTTCAGGTTTAATCACTGAACTGAAAAAATAGACAACATTCACTTTTCAGTTAATCTATATGCTTTCCTCTTAAATATTTCATACCACTGCACTCAGTATTAAGGTACATTTTTAATAACTATACAAATTTTCATTTAAAGAAAACATCTTTAATAATCTATGGTACTTTATACAGCCTTTGGTTCTGGCTCTCACTGTCTTGTTTTGCTATTCTAAAAATCTAAATTTGCTGAAGTTTTTATTCTGGAATTATGTAACTATTGATTCTATTTGACATGACCCTACTTGTCGGTGCTTAGAGTTGAATTGCGTTTAGAAACTGTTCTGGTTTAGATGATTAGCAAAAATTGGCATAAATGTTAGTGAACCTGTACTTCTGTGAAGTAATCATTAAATCAACGTGTTGACTCACTTGCACACTTTGTTTTACTAATAAAACACACTCATAGTCTCTGTGCTTTGTAGCAGTATTTTGCAGATGTTTAAAATACTAAATTCTTTAAATTTATCATTGTTTCCTGGAATCTTATAGACCAGGGGTGTCAAACTCATTTTCACTGGGGCCACATCAGCATTGAGGTTGCCTTCAAAGGGCCAAATGTAATTTCAACTTCTTAACAGTTAAGGAGTAAGTTACATTTATACAGTCCTAAAATTATTTCTGCCCTTAGGCAACTGTGAAGCAGATGTGTACCCCGGTGAAAATGAGTTTGATATCCTGTTATAGATGTACAGTAAAGTTACTGAAAAGCTGGATAGTAAATCTACCCAGTTAAAAATAGCACTTTATAAAAGAGAAAAGAGATGGTACTATTTCTGTATTTAAATGCCACTGGCTGTTGAATTAAATGACAAATACTGTTCATTAAAATTAAATACTTATATGTGGTTCTTATTCCATTCAAATATATTAGTGTGAATGTTTTATAATTATTGTAAGATTTAACTCACCAGCACATTAAATCTATTTGTAACAACAAGATTCAAAACAACTTTAGTGGGAGACTAATTTCAACAACTCCTTCTCCCTTAGTGTTTTTGGTTTTATAATTAATGAAACAAGTCTGCAGCCTGTAGAGATTAAGGGGTAAGTTAGTTTCAGGAGTGAATGAACTAATATATGACTTGCACACGATTCAGTCTTTATAGAGGTCTTAGATTCTTAATGTCCTAAATCGTAGAAATTTGTAGCAAGTTTGTCACACCTCTCTAGAGTGAATTTGTTTAAAGATTAATGAAAAAAATTTACATAAAATATATTAACTATTAGCCATTTATGTGCCTTTATTTTTGTTTTAGGATTATGGAAATGGGCCATGTACATCTGAGAAACACTTTTTCCATGTATGTGGGTGCAAAACAATCTAATTTTGTGTAAATTAAAAATAGGTTCTTTGAAGGTAAAAGCAAACTTGTTCTGAATTGTATGCACATTACCTGTATCTAATGCAAAATAAGCTATAACTTCACACTGAGGAATCTTACCTTTCATTGACATGTAAAGCTAAAGTGAACTATAAAGAGTAGACACTTGTGAACCATCTAAACATTCTATTAAATAGTATTAATCTCTTAAATGTGTATGTTACTAATTAATTGTACAAGATCTCTGATTTGCTAGAGCTTTAGAGATTCAGCCAATACTTTATTTAACTTGCTGTTCAGACTAAAGATTTTAATTTCTCTGATAAAATTTAAATTTTCAAAAATAATTTTTAAGGGAAACTACTTGTAGCATTCCTTGCCATGATGTGCTTCTGTAGCATTTTCAGCTACTTAACTCTATGTTCCTCTTGTTTTTCAATTTCCAAATTTAGATTCTAAAGAGCAAATGATTGTGTAACTTGGTATTTGTAGAGTTGTATTTACCATTAATGGAAATTGTGTCAGTTACTTAGATGTTTGTTGATATGAAACTATGGTTAGAAACTCAATGTTCATGTGTTTCTTATAGGTACATTTGAAACTGATGAATGTATGTCACAATTTTCTTCACGTTTATGGTATATAAAATGCAGCTATCTTATATAACTTGAAAATCTGGTACTATTTTATTCGTGCCTGAAATCTTGGAGTCCAGGATGCCTTGTATCTTAATTTTTAAATAAGTAAAAGTTGGGAGTTTAGAATGTAATATTTGTAGCTTGTTTTGTCAAAATAAATTGTTCACATGAGTTTTTTTCTCTGAATTGTCTAAATCTCTCTAGTTCTTTATCATGTTTTATGGTTCACACAATACTTTTTGAAGTTTCAGTTTATTTGGTATATTTCCTATCCCTTAGTTACTTGCTATATATTCCTAATTTACAGATAAGGAAATGAAGGTTGATGGTTGTCAGGGTCATGAAGTAAATGGCAGTTAGTAAAATCTTAAGATTGAGTATATTTTCACATTATCTTTTCTATACTTCCAATGGCCAAATTTTGACAGAACTACTGTAGTTTGGCACTAGTGATGGACAAATCAACTTACCAAGAAGGTAGTGCCTCCACCACTACCTTAAAAAAATGTATCTGGCTCCTGCATACACCATCTACCTACCATGAACCCTCCCTACCCAGAGTGGATCTTCAGAAAGGTTTGGGAAATGCTTTTTTCTCTTTAGTATCCGTCAAGTATTGGACATTAATTAACTCATTTCCTCATCAAGGCTGCCTTTAATCTTTATGTTAACAAAATTGCACTTCTATCAAATGGCAGAGAGAGGTGGGACTTGATGTAATTTTCCTTCATTGTTTTGGGAAAATCCTATTATCGCTGCTGGGTTATTTTGTTATTGCTATTGATTTATGGCAATTTATAAAACATTTTTCACTATAACAAATACTAGATAAGTCTAGTTTCTGTTTCTAAAATGACTTTTTCCTTATAAGTGCATATCTTGAAAGAATTCATTGAGCAGTCCATTTGAAGACATCTATGTAATTTTTCCTAGTAGAATATTTTTTATTTTGCTAAATGGCATTATTTAGAGCTTCTTATAAGTTAATCTTAAAGTGAATACTTTGCAAACCATTGTTCCTTCAATGATGAGTCAAATTTTTATGAAATACTTAGTATTCGAGAACTGGAAGATGTCACTTGCGAACTTATTTTTCAAGATACAGCAGTAGAGTTGTTTCTATCACTGTCCACTATTTTTCTTTTGAAGAACATCACTTTCGTGTTATCATACTCTTTTCCCCTTAATCTTCTCTTTTATATGATAGTTTTATCTCAGGAAGTGGCTTCCTCCTTCAGTTAATAAATTGTCTATGTTTCTGCATTTATTCTAGCCATTAGACCACCGGGGAGTCCCATGTTTCTGCGTTTATTGATGAATATGTGACAAGTGCTGCTACTCTTGCATAATACCTGGCTTGTTGAAGGTATTCAATGAGTGTTTTTTTCCTTAAATGGAAAACATTAAATAAATATTGTGTAATGTTTTGCATCATACAGATAATTTCAACAATATGCATTCATGCCAAGTGAATAGAGTTCATACAGTA
The DNA here is from genome assembly GCA_004026765.1 of Micronycteris hirsuta. Classification (NCBI taxonomy): domain Eukaryota; kingdom Metazoa; phylum Chordata; class Mammalia; order Chiroptera; family Phyllostomidae; genus Micronycteris; species Micronycteris hirsuta. The sequence goes on from PVJI01010249.1 coordinate 60,345, forward strand.
TGGTTGCTAACTGCCAAACAACCACTTTATTTTTTTTTTCCCACAGTCTAAATGTCCTTATGGGAAAGAGTCAAGAAATTTTACAGATAAGTTTAAAATTTGTCAGTTTCACATTGAAGTTGTCTGGTGTCATGGTGATAGAAAATACATCCTAAATGAATGCATTGTATATATTTATTTTTTAAAATTATTTTGTTGTTGTTCAATTACAGTTGTCTGCATTTTCCCCCCACCACTCTCCCGTACCCCAGCCAAACATATCTATGTATTCTGATGGTCACAAATTCACAATATTTTGATAAGTAAAAATGACACTTTATAAAAAATATGTAAATAATGTAACAATCATCTATATCTACTTTTCTTATGAAATGTTAAACAGAATGGTGAGATGAAGATCTTTTTCCATTCATTGACATTTTTGTAGTATAGATTTTGACCTCATTTAAATGTTTGAGGTCGTTTTAGATTTACAGAAGGGTTACGAAAAATACCGAGAACTCCTATACACCACTCATCTAAATACCCTAAGATTAACATCTTACATTAACATAATACCATTATCTAAATTTTGTTATATTTTTTATTTTTTTTTATTTTTATTGTTCAAGTATAGTTGTTTCTATTTTCCCACCACCACCCACTCTTACCTCCTACCCTCAATCCTACCCCCTTATGGCATTGTCCATGGGTCCTTTATACATGTTCTTTGACAACTGTTCCCCTTCTTTCCCTGTTATCACCCTTTCCCCTTCCCTCTGGTTACTGTCAGTTCTTTCTTTCAATGCCTCTGATTATATTTTGCTTGCTTGTTTGTTTTGTTGATGAGGTTCCACTTATAGGTGAGATCATATGATAATTTGTCTTCCACTGCCTGGCTTATTTCACTTAGCGTAATGCTCTCCAGATCCGTCCGTGCTGTCACGAAGAATAGGAGCTCCTACTTTCTGCTGCATAATATTCCATTGTGTAAATGTACCACAGTTTTTTTTATCCACTCATTTGCAGATGGGCACTTAGGTTATTTCCAACACTTGCCTATTGTAAATTGTGCTGC